>CAUYLG010037477.1:0-120215 GCA_963573385.1 Cacajao melanocephalus
TTTTGACGCTCCGCAGACTTCACTAATAGTCTACTGTTGACTGGAAGCCTTACTCAAAATGTAAACAGCCAATTAACACATATTTTGTGTGTTATATGTATTGTGTACTACATTCTTATAATAAAGCTAGAGAAAAGAAAATGTTATTAGGAAAATCATAAAGAAGAGAAAATATCTCCTATCCATTAAGTGCAAGTGGATCATCATACAGGTCTTCATCCTCACTGCCTTCACAGTGAGTCGGCTGAGGAGGGGGAGGAATGGGAGGGGTTGGTCTTGCTGTCTCAGGGGTGGCAGAGGTGGAAGAAAATCCATGTATAAGTGGATCCTCGCAGTTCAAACCTGTGTTTTTCAGGGGTCAGCTGTAATTGGATTCCTCATAATTTCTTGGCTCACCATGTACTATCATTATCGGTTGATATGTGGTCCTCTTTTATTTTTGGGGGGATGGAGTCTCGCTCTGTTGCCCAGGCTGGAGTTCAGTGGCACAATCTCAGCTCACTGCAACCTCTGTCTCCTGGGTTCAAATGATTCTCCTGACTCTGCCTCCCAAGTAGCTAGGATTACAGGTGTCTGCCACCATGACTGGCTAATTGTTGTATTTTTAGTAGAGATGGGGTTTTGCCATATTGGCCAGGCTGGTCTTGAACTCCTGACCTCAGGTGATCCAGCCATGTCCCTCAGCCTTCCAAAGTGCTAGGATTACAGGCATGAACCACTGAGCCCAGATAGTGTTGTTTTTAATTATTCAAGGAACATGATGAAGCCAGGGCCCACTCGGGCCCTCCTAGAACATGATCACCAATTCACATTTCTCCATATGTGCCTCTCTTGTTTTGTCTTCCTGCTTCCCCCCAGAGGGAACTACGATCCTGACTTCTGTATTTGTCATTTCCTTGGTTTTGAAACATACATTTATAGTTTTTCACATACATATGTATGCCTTAACAATATGTTGTTTAGCTTTTCTTGTTATAAAGTGTTCCAGAAATCCCAGACTTGCTTTTTCTCTTTTAACGTATGTTTCTAAAATTTTTCCATGTTGCTGCATGTAGCTGTAGTTCGTTCATTTTAACTGTTGTAAAATAACCGTCTGTGTATATACGAAAATGCATTTTCCCATTCTCCTTTGGATAGGCACTTAAATTCTCCTAACGACCTTCTGTTGTGTCTATATCTAAGAGAGGAATTACTGGGTTTTAGGTTATGCAAAGCTCAGTTTGTAAAATAGAGCAAAATTGTACCAGTCTTTACTCTCACCAGCAATATGTAAGAGATCCTGTTGAACCATCTTATCTATAGAATCTGGTTTTGTCAAGTGTCTTAAATTTTGTAAGTCTAAGTAGCCTTGATGTACATTTTCCTGTAACTAATGAGATTGAACATCTCTCCATATTTTTCTTAACCAAATGTATTTCCTCCTCTTTGAAATACCTTTTCCTGTCTTTCGCCCATTTGTCTAGTGATGTGCTTTCTTTTTCTGGCGATATTGGCAATTGTGTCTTCTCCTCTCCTCTTTTGGTCCTCATCCGTTTGGCTAGAAGTTTATCGATGTTGTTGATCTTTTCAAAGAACTATGTTTGTTTCTATTGATTTTCTCTATTGCTTGTTTTCTATTTATTTTTTCTTTCATTTTATTCCTTCTGTATACTTTGTGCTTCTTGTTTTGTTTTTGAGACGGGGTCTCGCTCTGTTGCCCAGACTAGAATACAGTGGCATGATCACAGCTCAGTGCAGCTTCAACCTCCCGGGCTCAAGTAATCCTCCCACCTCAGCTTCCTAGGTAGCTAGGACTACAGGTGTATGCCCCAATGCCCAGCTATTTTTAAATTTATTTTTATTTATTAATTTTTATTTTTTGGTAGAGACATGTTGCCCAAGCTGGTCTCAAACTTCTTGGCTTAAGTGAGCTGCCTGAGATGCTCTCCCAAACTACTGGGATTACAGGTGTATGCCACCACACCCAGCCTCCTGCTCTTCTTTTTCTCATTTCTTAAGGTGAAACTCACGTCATGATTTGGAACTATTACTCTTTTCTAATGATAATTAATGCTGTAAATTTCCCTCTAATTGCTGCTTTAGCTGTATCTACAAATTTTAATACGTTGTATTTTCCTTTTTAATCAGCTCAAAAGGTTTTCTTTCTCTGGTGATTGCTTCTTTGACCCCTGGGTTATTTAGAAATATGTTGGATTTTGAAATATTGAAGAATTTTCTAGACCTTTTTCTGTTATGGATTTGTACTCTAATTCTTTTGTGGTCAGGGAACATAATTTATTTTTGAATATATTTTTACTTTTTATTTTGAACTAATTTTGGGCTTACAAAAAAGTTCCAAAATTTGTACAGAAAAATTTTATATATTCCTCATCCAGCTTTCCTTAAGGATAACGTTTTATATAGCTATAGTATGACTGTCAGAACCAAGAAACTAACATTGGTACAATACTTTTAAGTAAATATCACATTTTAACTTTGCCAGTTTTTTCACTAAATCACTTTTTCATCTCAGGATCCCAGTCCAGGGTCCCATGTTGCATTTAGTTGTTTGTTTGTTTGTTTCTGCTGAGCTCTCTGTAATCTCTAATAATTCCTCAGTCTTTCCTTATTCATCACGGCCTGTCTACTTTGAGAGATTATTGATTGGTTATTTTATCAAATGTCCCTTAGTCTGGGTTTGTCTGATATTTTCTGATTGGAGGATTTTGTCTTTTTGACAAGAATACACAGAAGTTGGATTCTACTCAGTGCATGATATTATGGAGTTTTTGATGTGAACATGTCTTCATACTGATGATATTGATCTTGATCACTTAGTAAAGGTATTTTCTGCCTAGTCTTTTACCATAAAGAGAATATATTTTTCTTTATAAATAATAAATGTCATGGGGCAATAGTTTGAGACTATGCAAATTTTGTTTTTCCTACACTTTCACCATTAATTTTAGAACCCATCAGTGGATTTTGTCTGTGACAATTACTACCGTGGTGTTTGTCTCATGGTGCTTTTCTACTTTCCTCTTACCTTCTACATTTATTCATTAGAATTCTACTATATGAAAGAGCTGTGCCTTCTCCCCTATTATTTATTGAATCAAGTACTTATATCAATATGGACTCAATTAATATGAATTGTACAGGTTATAATCCACTACTCTCATTATTTTATGGCTCAGATTGCCCCAGCTTTGGACATCAGGAGCTCTTCAGTTTGGCTCCTGTTGTTCTTTTAACAAGACTACATCTTTTAAATTTTTTACTAACCAAAGATGTTCCAGGGTCATCTTACATTTTCTCTGTTTTAGTCCTAGAATCATCCACTTATCCAAATAACACTGGTTCCTTTTATTGGAGAATGATGTTTAGAAACCATCATCTGGGTGACAGTTGTGCTCATTACTGCTGGGGTGTTATTGCTTCCAGGCCCTCTAGTGGACAAAGCTACTAACACACCTGTACACCACACACACACACACACACTCACACACACACACGTGCACACACACACACACACACACACACACACATACTTTCTCTCTCTTCTGTTTATCCATGCCTTAAAAACCATGTCTTTATACTGATATTTCAGATTAAAATTTAACACCATAGCATTCTTTATTTATAATTTCTTTCTCCACTGTTAAGAAATCTGGTTTTTATAGTCTTATACATTTATGTATTCATAACCATTTATTCTCTAATTTATTTGCATAAAAATTTGTAAAATATTCATGCATACATTTAAAGTTTCTATTTGATTCCATGTTTATCTTTCTTCTTGTTATTTCACATTTTGTATATTTGTGCTTTCTTCCTTTTATCCTTGATTAAATTAGCTAGTATTTTGTCCACTTTGTTGAATTTTTTTTAAACCAAGATTTTGATTTGTTAATTAGATCTTTATTATCTTCCTCATTAATCTCTGCTTTATCATTATTATTCTCATTATTTTTCTTTATTTTGGTTTGCTTTGCTTTTGTTGTTGTTCTAGTTTTTTGAGTGACCAAGTTAATTAACTGAGTTTTGTTTTTCATGTTTATTGAGTAAAATGTTAAGGTAATGAGTTTTTCTCTGATCACTGTTTCAGTTGTGTCCCATAGATTCTGATATGGATTGTTTTCATGTCATTAATTTTTTAAAATTCTGTTATTTCAGTTTGTATTTCTCTTTTACCTAGGAGTTGTATAATAGGTTTTAAATTTTCCAGGTAGAAGGTCCTGCATGTTTTTTGATATTATTACAATTTCACTGTGACCAGAGAGTATTTATATAATGTAATAATATTTATTTCTTATGGAAGTTATGATGTTTTCTTCATGATCCTGTTTTGTGAATGTGCTATGGGCATTTAAGACTTCTCTGTTATCAGGATATAGACTTCAATCTATGTTTATGAGATTTATCCTACTATGTTTAGATCTTCTCTCCCTCCCCACCCGGTCATCTGTCTTCTAGTGAAGATTATTATTAGTAGTGTGTTAAAGATTATTTGTATGCTTCTATCTTCTTGTATCTCTTGAATTCTTGCTTCATGGAGACACTTGTAGTGTTATTTGGCACATAAATATTAATAAGTTATATTTTTATTGTAGATTGTGGCTTTTTGCATTAAGAAGTATCCTTCTTTGTCATGTTTAATGATCTTTGGCTTGAATTCTACCTTGTCTGACATCAAGATCACTTTTCCCACTTACTTGATTTTTTTTTTTGTTTCCACTTGTCAGGTAATACTTTATTTTTAGCCTTTCCAAATTTCTTATTTTTAGTCTTTCTGAATCCCTTAAATTTAGATTTATCTCTTTTATACAGCATATAGTTAATTTTGTTTTGTGAGCCAACATTAAATCTTTTTTTAAAGGTGAACTAAGCCCATTCACATTTATTGTTATAACTGACAGGTTTGATCTCAATGGTATTATAATATTTACGATAATGTATATTTTGTACATTTATTGTTATAACCGACAGGTTTGATCCCAACTGTATTATAATATTTATGATAGTGTATATTTTGTTAATTTGTTGCTTTTCTCAAAGAATAGTCTTTATATGGTTTAAATCCACTTGAATTTTTGACACTTGTTTTATGGGCCGGCATATGGTTTATCTTGTTTTCTGTAATTGGTTTGTAAGAGCTCTTTATATATTAAGGATATAGATCCTATGCCAAATGTGTTGCAAATCCTTCCTGTTTGTTTCTTTCTTTATTTTTACAGCACTTCTCCTTGCAGAACAGGGCTAACTCAAAGGCAGTGTGGCCAGAGTTGGCCCTTCCTGTTTTTAGTGGATGTAAAGAGTAATTGTCCGAGAAGAGACAGTTAAGGAGAAGCTACATATTAAAAAGAGTGAATATTCCTCTGTTATTCAGATAGACTACTTGAACCTATTCTACCTGCAACTGTTTAAAGATCCTGATAATTTCCTACCTGGATTATTAGGCAATTCAGTTAATGATTTGTCACTAAAAGTCCTTGTTGGTAGACTATACACTACCTTCAAGATTTTTTCTTAAAATTATTTGGTTTTGTGATTTATAAATCACATAACACATTTATAAATGTGATTTACAAATTTCCTGACTTTACACAGTAGATTGATATCGATTATTCAAATAACAAAATGTGACTGGTGCTTAGCTCTTATATGGACAAATGTTAATAAATTTTTATGATCCAGTTGATGTATTTGAGTGGTAATAAAGTATCATGTGTGATATAGTCACTTTATGTTATGAAATGATTTATTCAGACAGGATGATCAAATACCCTGTGTATCTCCTAAAAGTTATAAGGGAAGTGGGAGTAATTAACATCAATAACACCTGTAGTCCCTCTCCTCCCAACCCCGGCTTGTCACACTCCTGTCACAATGAACTCAAAGCTCTTTAATCACCTCAGGCTCTCTCAAACCTCCCTGACTCAACCCTTTACAAAACCCTTTCCTCAACCCAATCCCTTGCCTTAGCTGGCAAATTCCAACTCATTCATCGAGAACCTGCTAAGCTGTCATTTCTCAGTGATGATGGTGGAACATGGGGTCCTCCACGGTGTCTGGGAGGAGTAACACCCCTGTGCCCCTATTCCAGAATGGCTCCTTCCCATCTTTCAGGATTCTTCATCCTACGAGTCACAACAGCCAGAAAGCCTTTCCCAGATCCTTGAAGTCTCAGTCAGAAGTCTCCTCTTGTGTCCTGGATCATCCTTTATTTCCATTCTTATTCTCCTATAGGGTCATTGCCTGTCTCCCAGGCAACTTCCCCCATTAGAAAGGAAGTTTTCTGGAGCAGGAACCATGTCTTTCATGTTCACTGCTGGGTGTCTAGATCTTAGCACAGTGCCTGATGTAGAAGGCAGAAGAAAGATTCCTTGAAAGATAAATTCAGGACTGTACTACATGTAGGCATTTCACATTGATCAAAGGGATTCTTTAAGCCTCAGTTCCTATATCTATAAATAGAGAAAGGGTTATGGTGAGAATTACATAAAACCACAGTTGCAAAGCGCTTACCAGTGAGCTCAGCACTAAGAGCTCAATCAATGATAACAATTACCATTATTACTCAGGAATTACCAACGAGCTCCATTCTGTTGCAAAGGCCATCTCTGAAATGTAGTTTGAGAAAGTAACTAACAAAGACTATAAGCATAAAATTAAGGTTCTTTGAGAAAACAACCCATATCAGATATCCAGAGTTACAGCCATACTAACAGGTTCACAAGCTGTGGCCAGTAGTATTGATGCATTACTAAATGGAAAAGTTAATATTCCGGTAATGTTCTAGACACCTCACTTTGAAGAAACACTAAAACATATACTTGAAAAAATACGATCATGAGTGATCTTGGCAGAGTTCCAAAGCAAATGTGGAAATTGAAGAATTTGAAGCCCTATTATCACTCTGAAAAAGCAGCTGGCTTTTCAAATATGAACCCACCACTTAGTGGAAGTAAAGCTCATTTGTGTGAGTGACAAGTGCAAAGGTTATATCATACCCATGCTAAAACCTTCCAGTGTCTTTGCATCAGATTTAGAAAAAGCCCAGCTCTTCACCACTGTCCTCTAAACCTTGGTGATATGGTCTCTGCCCTCTTCTCTGAACTCATCTCCATTCCTGCCACAAATTCCTTCTAACGTACTTCACTCCTCCTGGCCCCAGGGCCTTTGCACTTGCTGCCTAGAGTGCTCCTCCTTCAGGTCTTTGCACAGTTGCTCCTTAGCATTTTGGTCTCATCACCAATGTCGCTTCTTTTTTTCTTTCTTTCTTTTCTTTTTTTTTTTTTTAAAGATGGAGTCTTGCTCTGTCATCCAGGCTGGAGTGCAGTGGCATGATCTTGGCTCACTGCAACTTTTGCCTCCTGGGTTCAAGTGATTCTCCTGTTTCAGCCTCCCAAGTAGCTGGGATTACAGGTGCATGCCACCAGGCCAGGTTAATTTTTGTATTTTTAGTAGAGATGGGGTTTTGCTATGTTGGCCAGGCTGGTCTGGAACTCCTGACCTCAGGTGATCCACCCACCTCAGCCTCTCCAAGTTCTGGGATTGCAGGCGTGAGCCACCATGCCTGGCCCAATGTCACTTCTTCAAGGGAACCTCCGGCCTTCCCTCAGTGTACTCATTCCAAACCCTGCCTCTGACCCTTGGCACTTGTCACGATCTAAAATAAAGCTATTATCTAAATATTTGTTTATTGTCTGTCTCTCTGTGAGGAAGTAGACGTTGTCTATCTTGTTTACCATGTCTGTAGCACCCAGAACAATTCTTGGCTTATAGTTGGTGCTTGGTAAATACTTGTTAACAGGTGCTGCGTCTGGATGTGTGGACAGTCTCAGGTGAATTTTTGCCCAAGGCATTTGGTCATCAGACTAAGTCCTGCCCTGATCAGATTACACCCAGCTCATTGAAGCTATGAAAATCCCCAAGCAGTCATAACAATGGTCAATGAATATCTGCTTGTTTGTGTACTTCGGCTTATTCTGGAAAGGAGCTGTGTAGAGTAATGCACAGAAGCTAAAGAAACACCAGGAGCGGACATTCAGGACCAGAAAAAGGGCCATTCACCCAGGAGGCCAACGTGAGAGAAAGTGAAAGGTATTCTGTTTTTTTTTTTTCTGAGACGGAGTCTCGCTCGGTCACTCAGGCTGGAGTGCAGTGGTGCGATTTTGGCTCACTGCAACCTCCAACTCCCTGGTTCAAGCAATCCTCCTACCTCAGCCTCCCAAGTAGCTGGGATTACAGGCACGCACCACCACGCCCAGCTAATTTTTGTATTTTTTTTAGAAAAAAGGTTTCACCATTTTTGCCAGGATGGTCTTGATCTCCTGACCTCATGATCCGCCCACCTCAGCCTCCCAAAGTGCTGGGATTACAGTCGTGAGCCACGGAGCCCGGCCCAAGACTGCAATTTTGCTGTAAACTTGTTTCTGAGCTTCTTGGCAGGTATTTCTGTAACTCTCTATTGTTCACAAAGACAAACACCATTCCCTTTTCCCAAGAGAATCACAGATTTCTTATTTGTCACCTGGGGCAGATGATAAACCCTCTGCAAGATGAAGCGGATGATGCCTTTTCACCATATCCATTCCACCCACTCAGCAAGTGGTTCCATTCAACGGTTTCCTACAAAGAGTGGAAACGCGGCAGGACACCAACGTGCACACCAACGTGCACTGACGCCATGAATCACGGCAGCTGACTCCTCTCCAGTAGCTACTTGCTCGGCGTTTTCACCTTATGTGGACCATTTCTTCTTTCTGAGTCGTAGCTTTCTTGTCTGAAAAGATTCATGGTATTTTTTTTCCTGAATCGTATGGACACATCGTGGAAGGACAAAAGAAACATTATTATTATCTTTCTCACTCAGGCTGTGCTCGGAGGGTGAGCAGCTGGAGGAGTATTCTTCCTTGTACTTTGTCCAACACATGGGCAAACTTTTGATGAATCCACAGGAGACCTGCCTTCTGCTGGCTAATTTACTGGAACGCTGCTGGGGAATAGGAACCCGCAGGAAGACAAGGCTTGATTTCCCAGGACAAGTGGGTGAGGGAGGTCTTCCCTGGACTTGGAGAAGAAAGGGTAATTATGTTTCATCTTCTCTTGGGGCAAACTGCTGCTGTGGACCTGCCCACCTCGGGGCTGAGGGCCCTGGCAGCTCCGAAGCCAACAGTCGTTTTCCCAGGTGCGGTGGTATCTTTAGCAAGTGCTCCCGGGAAACTGTCACTCACACTCTGCCTGGCTCTGTAAAGGACCCCAGAAGGAAGAACCAGAGGCGGGGCAGAGCGGAGCAGAGCCAGCTCTGTGTCTGGCTGTCGATGGCCCCCTTCACCCAGCCCAGTTCGGCAGAGAGCCTGGGCAGCTGCTGGAAGGCCTGTATCTGCCTGTCCTGGTGTCTGGGGTGGAGTCCCCATCCCACCAGGTGGGTGCCCTGTCACTGGCCAGAGCCTGGTGGAGCCTTGGATTACAGGGCAGCAGGAGATGTACAAAGGAGTGCACGTCTGTTGAGCAGCCACCATGTACCATTTCCATGGCCCACGTGCTTTCTTCCCATTCCCCAGAGCACCCACGAAGTTGGAATTATCTGACAGATGAGAACATGGAGACTTAGAGAAGGGAAGTGACCTGTTCAGTCAAACAGCCAGCAAGCAGCAGAGCTGGGATTTGAACCCAACTTATAGATTTTAAAAAGCTGTGTGGTTTTGTGGTGAGGGCTGAGAAGGGAGAGTAATAGGAGGTGGAGAAGGAGGAGCCAGGCAGGTAAATGGAAAAGGAAACAGGCTCCTTCTCCATGAAATGGAGCGAGGCGAGCGTCTGATTCCAGAGGCTGTGAGGATTCTACAGAACTGCGTGGTTGAGACGCTCCCCAGCGACCTCCACGGCCCTCGCCTCTCTGTCAGCCCACCCTCTGGCTTCCAGGGTCTTCCCTAGCGGTCTTACTTTCTTGCTTCCCATTTAGAAGCACCCCCACCCCACCGTGTGTCCCCTCCCTCTGCCTGTCCCCCACCCCCAGCCCAGACCCTGGACTAATGCTTTGCAGCTTGAGCCTGCTGGCTCCTCTGCCTGGTTCGTTCTCCGCCCAGTTCGGCCGTCACTTCCAATCACTCCAGTACAAAACATTCCGCCAGATGCAGCCTGCCGACACGGTCTCGCCTGGCCCTTGGACACCAGCACCTGGTTGTGAGCTCAGACCTGTGGGGGTGGATGCCTCGCAGACTCCAAGGTCAATGGCTCACCAAACCCTCTCCCTCCATGACCCTGGGGCTCTTGAAAAGCACCAACCTGTGCACTGCACCTTTCCTCACCATCAGTACCCTGCACTCCTCCTCTCCCAGTCACAAGGGAAAGCCACTGTGGACGCTAGCCACCATATGCCCTCAGCACATCGCTGTTTCTTTATGGGGAGAGAACTACCATTTCTTGAGCATCTCTGTGCACCAGGTCCTCTGTGGACCTTTCCTCAAACACTTAGGGGAAGAAGATACTCTTTTTTTTTTTTTTTTGAGACAGAGTCTCATTCTGTTGCCCAGGCTAGAGTTCAGTGGCATGCTCTCAGCTCACTGCAACCTCTACCTCCCAGGTTCAAGCGATTTTCCTGCCTCAGTCACCCAAGAGGCTGGGATGACAGGCACCTGCCACCACACCTGGCTAATTTTTGCATTTTTTACTAGAGATAGGGTTTTACCATGTTGGCCAGGCTGGTCTCGGACTCCTGACCTCAAATGATCCACCCACCTCAGCCTCCCAAAGTGCTGGGATTACAGGCAGGAGCCACCACACCCTGCCAGAAGTTATTCTTATCCCCAGGTTACGAATGGAAAGACTGAGGCACAGAGAGGGCATGTGTCTCTTTGAGGACACACAGCATTCCTCCTCTCTTGCTCACTCTGTATCTATCTCTCCACTCACTGTAAGCCTCTTCCATGGCCAGGCACTGCATGGATAATGCACTGAGTTGAATTGTTTCCTCCCCGAGTCCTAACTCCTGATACCTGTGGCTGCTGCCTCATTTGGAAATACAGTCTCTACAGATATAATCAAGCTAAGATGAGGTCATATGAGATCAGGGTGGGCCCTAATCCAATGACTTCTCTCTTTATAAGAAGAGGGAAATCTGGACACAAACACACACAGAGGGAAGAGGCCATATGTAGGCAGAGGCGAGAACTGGAGTGATGCAGCTACAAGCCAAGGAATGCCAAGGACTGCCAGCAGCCGCCAGAAGCTAGGAGAGCAAGGAAGAATTCTTCCCTAGGGCCTTTGGAGACAACCTTGCTGAGACCTTGATTTTGAACTTCAGACATCCAGAACTGTTGTTTTAAGCCACCTCTTTGTGGTAATTTGTTATGGAAGCCCCAGGAAACTAATGCAGATGATATTCAATCCCTGCTACAACCTTGTGAAATGGGAACAATTCTTTTTTACTTAACAGCTGGGAAAACTGAGGCTGGAAAGGGGGAAATTTGTTGCCGAAGTTCCCACAGCCAGCTGAGAGCAGATCCAGCAAACCCCTAAACCTGCACCTTACCAGTAATGGATTCTCAACCCTGGATGCACCCCGGAAATACCCAGGGAGTTAGGTAAAATACTCACTCCAGGGCTTTGTCTCTGCAGATGCCAATGCCATTTGTCTGGACCGGGGACCTGGGCTCCACATTTTAACAGCACCCTGGGGGTTCTGAAGCAGCTGTTAGGGAAATGTTTCTCACCACATGCCTGTCACCCAAAGGAGTGTGTCTGCTGGGTCTGGAAGTCAGGTCACTTGTTGGTTTATCACAAAGAGGGAGAAGTGGGGTGAGCTGGAGAGGTGAGTTGGAGGCAGCAGTGGGAGGCCGGGGCTGATGGGGAGGACACACCCTCCATACCTGCTCGGGGAAGCTCAGCGCGCCTGTTCCGCATCTCGCAGAACTCACAGCCAGCCACTCCGGCCCTGCCCTTACCCTATCCTAAGACCTCAAGCCCGGGGACTTCTGTCTTCCTGGGCCCCCTAGAGCCCCTGGATATTAGATGTGGAAATTGCCCATGCGGTGTCCCATCCAGCCACACTTACTGTGTGAGGCAAGAGCCACCACCCTGTTCCCCACTCCCACCCGCAACCGCCACCTTACGGTTCAGAGGACTGAGGCCCTCAGCGGGAAGGGGTCTTGTCCAGTACCCTGCAGCCAACCCCTGACAAAGCTTTGCTCCAGATCCTTTTCTTCTGACTTCCAGAACATACCGTGTGAAGCCAGAAAGCAGCTGTGCACAGAAGTCAGGCCAAAAAGCAGCAGACGATGAGCCTCAGGAGAGGTGGGCAGATAAGGTGAGGGACAGGAGGGTGGGGGCTCCCACTGCTAAAGGTCGCATGTCATCATCACACTATTATATGATGACTGTGTGTGTCCATTTGACAGATGCAGAAACAAAGCCGTAGGGGGTGTAAAGCCAGCTGCCCAGGCTGTGACCACCAGCTCACAAGTGCCTGAGCTGGGAGGCGCATCCAGTCCTGCTTGCCTCTGAAGCCCCACGCCCTTCCTCTTGCTGCCCAGCTGCTCCTCCAGCCCCTCAGCCCCGTTCCCAGGCCACACCCTCCCACACAAGAATCCTGCTTGCAAACCAAGTGTGAGTGCCATTGGCGAGAGGCACAGGCCTCGGAGCGATTCGTTTACAGCAAGTGCTCAGCTGGGCTGCACAGAGAGGCATCCAGCGGGTGTTGGCAGCAGCAGCCCTCCGCCCCCCACCACCAATATTTCAAAGGAAAGATTGAAGCCACATGTTTGGAGGCCATAAGCTGATTGCTAGAAGGACGTTCCATATAAACAGCATGAGGCAGGGCCTGTCACTTGGACTCACCTTTGGTTCCCAGCCCTGGCCACAGCTCTGAGAGCCAGCTCCTGCCAACTCCACTCCCTCTTCAAACTCTAGACCCAGAACCCTGAAGGTCTTGAGCCCAGGCTCACTAGGAAAGGGTTAAAGCAGAAGGCAGCAGGTGCAAGGGCAGAGAAGAGACAGGTTCTCCTGGGAATGAGGGTGGGTGCACGGGAAGAGAGAAACGAGGTGCAGTTCAGGCCGGGCCAGGGGAGCTCAGGGAAGGGCTGTGCTCCAAGCCGCCTGCGCCCTCCTCCTCCCGCTGAGTGGAGTATGGGGTCTTGCTTCGCTCAGCCCTTTATCCCAGGAAACCTTCCCTCTGTGGATGTCAGTGTCCTCTTCTGAGACAGGGGGGCTCTGGTGGTGGGGGTCTCTCCCAGCTGCAAGTTCTTCAGGTCTTGGAGACCCAGCCAGCTGCCCCAGGCAGGGGCTGAGCCTGGAAAGCAGCCCCCTCGGAGACACAAGTGTGGCTAGAGAGGAGGAGGTGGCGGGGGTGGGGGTTGGGGGCAGTGAGGGGATAGAGACTGCTGGGCCACATGGGCTGAGGGCTTAGGGTTACCCAGAGCCCGGGCAGCACACGTGTGTTTCAAATTTTCTTTCAAGTCTTCTGGAGGCCAGTTAGCTCTCATCCCTCCCCTCCACCCCCCCGCCCCCTTGCTTCGAGGCTGTAATCAGTTTGGATGGAGCGCAGCAGACATGCTGTGGGGAGGGGGGGCGTGGGGAGCTGTCGCGGCTGGGAATCATTTTGGGATTTTGTTACCTACCAGCATCTTGCAGGCCATCTGAGGCAGGGGGCGGGGGCATGAAGTACTAGACACTGGCTATGCCCAGACTGGCCCAAGTGCTAGCTGGGGGCCTGTGGGTAGGGGGCTGAGGGGGTGAGGGACCAGCCCAGGAGCTCCAGCTGCATGTAGAAGGCACTGGAATATGCCAGCTGGGCCTCCTGTCTTGGCTCTAGCCCTTGCAGGCTGAGCGGCCTGGCTGTGTCATTCCACCTTTCTGAGTCTCAGTGGCCACATCTGTGAAATAGGGCCTAAATGTCTATCAGGGCTCTAAATGTTAAATAAAATAAGGTTTCTGAAGGCTTAGCGCAGATGGGTGATCTTCTGGCAGGGACTCCTTTGTCCTCTGGAGAAGTAGGAGGGGCGGGTGAAGCAGGGTCTTTTCGTGAAGCAGGGTCCTTTGCACAAGGACTGGAGGCCGCAAAGTCAGCCCTTGGGCTGCTGAGGCCATTAGCACAGCATAAATGAGGCCTAAATAGCAAGTCACATTTCCTGGGCGGGTTCCAACTGAAGTCTGTGTCTGCACTATCAGTGAAGGCTGACAAAGAGTCTTTGCCTGGCTACGCTTCAGCCAGGCTCCAGAACCTTCTCCTAGGCCCATCCGAGCACTTCCTGGTAAAATCCTGTTTTAGCACCTGGACATATGATCACCCTCATATCCCATCAGGTTTCTCATCCTCCACCATGCACCAGGGGATGCTGGTCACCCTGGCCCACCTTCAGCAAGAATCTCCTCTTGGTCATTTTCCACCCCTTGACCCCCTCCCTGCTCCTCGGCTATAAACTCCCACCTGCCCAGGCTGTATTCAGACTTGAGCCCAGTTTTGTACTAAGGTCTCTGCTCCCCTATTGCGACAGTCTGAATAAAATCCGTCTGTACTGCTTTACCGTCCCGCTCTGGTTTTCTTTGACAGAGGGCAGCAGGCATCTGTGTGAATGAGGCAAGAGCCACCACCCTGTCCCCGAAGCCGAGTCCACACTGAACCTGTCCTCTCCTGACCACCTGTCACTCAGCATCTGCTCAGAGGCATCTGAGCTGCTTACTTTCACTCTGGGACCACCTGCATTTGAGGTGTGGGGCTTAATTATTCTCTTTGTACCTCCACCTGGGGCTGCCACTCTAGAAAGCTCCAGGTTCCAGGCCACCCGTTCTCAGCCTTTGTAAGGTCACAGGGTCCCTGGAGAACCAGATGAAAATGACTCTCCCTGCCCCTGGGAAAATGTATTTTCACCTGACATTCTGCCACAAACCCCTTGGTGTTCCTAAACTAAGAAGATCTCTGCTTGGGGTTTTAAACTCCATTTACCTCTCCTGCCAGAGAAAACCTGTCCTCAGGCTGAGAATCCCGGCTATGAAGCTTGCTAAAGGGGAGATGGAAGGCTCTTGCGGCCCGATGGCTGGACCCCGGCAAAGCAGGCTCAGGAACTTTGATATTTAGCCCCCCAAAAGGGTCAGCACCAACTGGTCCTTCCCCAGGGCTGCCCACATAGAAGGTCTTTCCCTCCCCAGACCTCAGAGGGACACCATGGATTCTGCGCATCAGAACCAGAGGACGTGCTGGTCCCTGTCCACCCTTACTCTATGGGTGGGGAAACCAAGGCTCAGAGAGGGTCAGGGTCAGCCCAGGTCATGGGGGCTTTTTCCCAGCTCACCCACAGGTTTTAGAGTGTGAGGCCCAGAGCACCCAGTGGACCTAGAGCAGGGGTCCCGGCGGACGGAGGGTCAGCCAGCTGGGCCATGGCTAGGTAGGGGAGTCTGCGTCCCCTCCCCGACCCCCAGCTTCTGTTAGCAACTTATGGAAACTGGCAACTCGGAGAGCAGAGGTTCCCAGCTTGCCAGATCGTAGCTGGGAGAACAGATGGCCAATTCATCCTACCAAACTTGGCACCTCCAACAAAAGAAACAATATGTGTTTGGCTCCCTAATCTTTTCCTCAGGTTCCCAGGCAGGTGACTGGAAAGTCTGATGACAAGAAAGCATCGACTCACTTCTCTCAGGACGCAAACCACAAGCCAGGCCTGGCTATTGTTCCACTGCCCCTCCACCCTATCCTGCTCCACTCTCCTCCCTCCTCCTCCCCCTTCCTGGGGCCTTCCAGGCCTGTCTGCAGCAGCTCAGGGTCTTCCCCAGAGCCAGTCCCTGGTAAAGGCAGTGCACGGGCACAGGGAGGTGCCCATCCTCTGAGCATCATACCCCTTCTCTCCTTCCACCCTCACAACAGCCCTACGGGAATAGATGCTGTTATTATGCCACTGTGCAGATGAGAAAACGAAGGGATTGACCAGTAGGCTGCATAGGCTTTCTGCAAGCGGCAGAGCTAAGAGTTTCCCCTGGGACCAGGGCGGCACCACCTGACAAGCACTGCCCACTTGACAGATCTCACACAGGTGGCATGGCCTAAGCTGTAGACCTGGGCCCACTCCTCACCAGGCTCTGCTCCACTCGGGGGTGGCGGTGGCTTTGGTGACCCAGGGCGGGAAACACTCCCACTGAGAAGTCTGAAGATGTGACCAAGGTTTCCTGCAGCACCATGAATTTGGGAAGGAAGGGGGCTGCTTTGTAAGCCCTGGAGATAAATAACTACAGCCATCCTTTAATGAGCACCTACTGTGTGCTTGGCACTTGATAGGTGCTCCATGTGGGTTTCCCTCAATGGGCTCTGTTTTGTATATGCTGTGACCCTAGTTGTACAGATGAAAAATTAGAGACACAGAAAAGTGATGGTTTGTGAAAGTCACACGACCAGTTAAAGGCCCAAGCTGGATCTCTTTCCACTGCCTCAGCTGTTTCTCTCTGCCCTCCACCCCCAGCTCCAGGGAGGGTATTAATGAGGCCTGCACAGGGAGAGACAGGGGTGAGGAGCTGTGCCCGCAGGTGCTAGCAGGTCTTCCTGCGGTGGCCAGCCCAGGACCTGGCGCCACTCTGCCCCTGCCCGTCTGCTCTCCCCAGCGTGTGATGGTGGCTGATACCCCCTGAGGTGGGGCGGGGGCCCCTGCACGAGTCTGGGCCCTGCCAGGACCCCACCCTGGAAACCCAGAGTCTGTCTCCCAAGGACTGCAGTCCTTCCCATTCTTGGCTGCCTGGGTGGAGTAGGTGGGGCTTGGGGAGTACCCAGTGGGTGGTGGGGAAGGGTGAGCTGCAAGACCTCAGAGGCCTGGTATTTTATTGTCTTTTTCTATCTTTGTGCCCAGCTGGTCAGATCTTTCACTCTTTTCCTCTCTGACTCTGGGTGACTCAGAGGTCAAAGGGTTTGTAGTATGTTGGCTAAAGTCAGAATGGTAAGCCAAGAGATCTCTTTTTGGCCCCACTTATGCTGGGTGACCCTAGGGCATTCTTCCCCCTCTCTGGGCCTCCAGCTGTTGGATACAGCTGCTGGGCCACAGCTCAGAGCCCTTCAGGCTGCTTAGGCCCTGGTGCCCAGGCAATTCCAGGGCATTAAGGAGTTCAGAAGACAATGTTTGACGGTTTTCTTCGTACAGGGAACATCTGAGAAGCAGTTCCTGGCTCTCAATGGAAAGGAATTTAAAGAAGAAAATCAAGCACGCATGGAAGTACCTCTTATGGGCAAGCCCAGGCCTTGTTAGCTTAGCCTCTGCTCCTGCTCTGCCTCCCCTTCCTCTCTGTGACTTGGGAGCCATTTCTCAAGCCCCCAGCCCCTTCCCTTACAGTCTTCTTCTTCAAGTTCCTGTCCAGGAAAGTGTGCTTCGAAATGTGGGGACAGAGGAGAACCAAAGTGAGAAGGTTGGCAAAGATCCATAGGAAGACCCCAGAAAGTGGCCAAGCTCCTACAAAAATGTCTCACTGCCACCACTGGCACCACCTTGTCCATCAATACTGTCACCACCATTATCACCACCTCCAACGTCATCACCACTACCTCCGCCATCTGCTACGTATTACTATTATTGTCAATAGTAGTGTATAATAAAAGTACTAACTAATGTTTGTTGAATGCTTACCCAAGGATAGGCATCATATTAACTCTGTCCTGCCAGGCACGGTGGCTCACGCCTGTAATCCTAGCTCTTTGGGAGGCTGAGGAGGGCAGATCATTTGAGGTCAGGAGTTCAAAACCAGCCTGGTCAACATGGTGAAACCCCATCTCTACTAAAAATACAAAACAATTAGCTAGGCATGGTGATGGGTGCCTGTAATCCCAGCTACTTGGGAGGCTGAGGCAGGAGAATTGCTTGAGCCTGGGAGGCGGAGGTTGCAGTGAGCTGGAATTGTACCATTGCACTCCAGCCTGGGCGACGGAGTGAGACTCCATCTCAGAAAAAAAAAATCTGTCCAAGTCACACATGTAGTGTCTTAGTTTGGGTTCTCCAGAAGCCAACCTTGAAACAAGGATGCAAATGCAAGTCATTTATTTGGGAGGTGTGATAACAAAGTGGGTAAGTGAAGGTGACCAGTAAATGGTATGTTATCAAACAAGTGACAACTGTGGGAAAAGGGAGTTTAATCTTGTTGGAAACTCTGGGTACCAGTAAGGAACATCCACCTCAGAGTCATCCCACCCAAGGACAACAAAGCTGGGGTATTTATGCACAAACTCTGGCTAGTCATTGGTTGGCAGCTGCCTCCAAGGGGTATTAATATCCCATCACCTCCAGCCTTCTACACATAGAGACAGACAAGGGTCAGCTGCACAGGAAGTTCTCAGGCAAAAAGATTTAGGTTCTGGTAGTTGGAATTCAGACCTATATGCACTGAGCTCGTAAGGACTGGGAGGATATGGGAAGAGAAATGACAGTATCTGCTACTGATAGTAAGTAGTGAAATAAGGATTCGAATCCAGGTCTTTTTTATTTCAGTGTCTATAAATAGATCAGCCTACGGCTGGCTGAATGGTTGAACAAACAAATAGACAGATGGGCAGATATATGAACAGATGGACAGGTGGGCGAGCAGATGATTGGACAGGTAGGTATTCAAAAAATGGATGGTTAGAGGGGTGAGCAATGGATGAATCGTTGGATGTTTGCATGGGTAAGTGTATGAACAGATATGAAATGAATGAGTAAATAGATGGGGAATGAGTGAATAGGTAGAAGGATGGATGGAGGGATGGTTGAAAATTTTAGGGGATGGGTAAACTAGTAGATTGTTTAAGAATTATATCTGTGACTGGATGGTTGGATAGGAAGAGGAGTAGACAGAGGGAAGGTAAATATACAGGAAATGGGATGGGCAGGTGGGTTGGAGGATGGATGACCAGGTTTAGAATAAGAGAAGGGCCATGGCTTCTATTATAAATGGGGTCCAGGGAAGAGCCAGGGTGGCTGTAGCAGAAGGCATCTACTGGGGAAGCCTGTGAGATGGAACTGGAAGAGTGAGATGAAGCCCACTGGGTCTTGCACCTGGAATGTTGCTGCCCTGACCAGAGCTGTCTGGGCATTTGTCCAGGCGACAACATCATAGGGCTGGCTCTGGCCACTCTGCCCTGTGGTGGGACGCTGAACATATTCAGGCTTGTCTCATCACCCAAGCAAGGTCATGGCTGTAGAAGGCAGCTCTCACAGTGGGAACAGCACTGGCTCAGAAGGGCTAGGAAAGGAAAGGAGGCTGACATCAGGACGGGAAGCCCTGCCATGTTGGCAAAGCCAAGTGAAGCCCAGGAACACCCGGCTCCAGCCCAAGCACAGCTGATGGCCCAGCTCTGCCAAGTTTCACTGCCTAGGGCACATTTTTATGACAGAGGAATAATTAGAGGCAGGCCTCCTATTCCTGGCCTTTCCCTGGTGCTGTGTGTGTATATGTGTGTGTGTATGCATGCTCACACACACGTAGTTAGCATGTGATCACATGCTTGTGTGTATAAGAGAGCACGTTCGAATACGGGTAGATGTGCTTATGTGTATGTGAGCACATTACTGTGAATGAGCTTGCACATGCATGACCATATTTGCATTTGCATTAGCATGTCATGTGTAAAGATATTCGCCTCTGAGTATTGGTGCATATACCTGCTATTTGTATGTGTAGGGGCTTGTTCTTGTAAGTGTATGTGTGTGTATGCATGCACACATGTGCGTGGATCTGAGTGCTTGTTGAGGAATGGAGTTCAAGGAATGATGGGACTCACATTCTGTAGCCCCAGCCTCACCTTTTATGATCCCCCCCACCACACCACACTCCTTCATACAAACTGCAGGAGTCAAAAAAGTAGTAGCTACACAAACACTCTAGGCTGTCTCAGGCCTCGGTGATTTTGCACGTGCTGCACAGAATGCCGTCTTTTCCCTTTCTCCTTGGTAAAGCTCTTGTTCATCTTCCAGGTTTCATACCCTCTGTATTATCTTCCTGGGTACCACAGACTCCATCCTCTGAGCTCCCTGCTCCCTCTCAGACAGCTCTCTCTTAAGCCATGAGGTATTGTCTGCTCCTTCTATAGACTGGGAGTTGCTTGAGAGCAGGATCTGTATGTAATTCCTTTCTGGATACCCAGGGATTGAAACAGGATCTGGCATGCAATGGGCTGGATGAATGAATGGAGAAATAGATGCATGGACAGATAGATGGACAGACAGAGGGATGGATGGAAGGACAGATGGATCGGTAGATGTGTGGATAGATGAATGGGTGAACAATCAAGTGGATGGATGAATAAATGGCTAAATCTGGTGCTTCTCTTCCAGAATCCTGAATTCTGAAGGGAGACTCTTTGCAGCCTTTCCTCATGGATCACTTGCTATGGCGCAGAAGTAACAGTCTCTTTGCTTGCAGAGGAAGGCTGCAACCTCATTGCCAGCTTGCTTTCTCCACGCTCAGCCCTGGCTCTCAGGAGGGCTGGCTCCAGATTGGCCACCTACCTTACTGAGGAGAGATTAGGTCTGAAGAGGCCTTGCTGAGTGGCTTAAGTTAGCCCCTGTTTGTGTTCCTGGGCTTTCAAAGGCTGGGGAGAAGACAGAGGAGGGGCCTGACTTCAGGCCCCACTGCTAAGTGGGGAGGGATTGTGTATCCTCCAGGCCTGAACTGCAGGCAGCTCAAAGCAGGACCCTAGGAGTTTTGAGACAGGAAAATGGTGTTTTGTCTTGTTAATGCATTCACTTGGCTTTGAACTGGAGAGTAGTCAGGTGTCCCCAGACGGTGGCTTTTGAGCTGGTCTAGGGGAGGGGGCAGGGCGTACTCAGGCCCGGATTACTGAGGCCTTCCCGGGGGAAGGGGGCCTTTGATGGGGCCGGGTCTGTTGTCCAGAGTCTGCTTTGCTGGTGGCTGGAGCCCCCTAATGAGGGGGAAAGGGCTCCGTTTGGAGGCATTCCCCTGGCCTCCCTTGGGCAACAGGCGGAGACCTCCTTTGATGTCGGAGTCCTTAAGCCAAGTGGGGACTAATTGCCACAAGGTACAGAATGTTCTGGTTGCTTGGGGGGTCTGCAGCCTGCTCACAATGCCACAGCCACCTTGGGGTGGGGGAAAAGGCAACCACTCTCCTGATGTGAGACAACTCAGAGGCATTTGTTGTGTTTTATTTTTCTTTCACGCACAGAGCTACACACAGAATGGAAAGCCCACTATACACGGCACACTACACACACACACACACACACACACACACACACACCCCTTACTCCACTGTAAGTTTGTAAACAGTATTACGCTTGAAAGCATACGTTTTTTAAATCAAAGAGTCAATGAGGTGGGAAGAACAATGGCAACGAGAAAAATAAAGCAGACGTTGACAGGCCGGCGCCAGACAGATTTGGGTTCAAGACTCAGTTCTGCAACTCAGACTTTGCTGGGGCAAGTCACTGGACCTTTCTGGCCCCAGAGTGCTCTGGAGATGCAAGAGCTCGTGCCTGACCCGGAGCCGGCGCCTCTGTTTCTGCCTGTCACCCTGTGTTGCTGAAGCAACTGCATGCTTGAAAAGTTCACTAAAAACACAGGTGTGTGGAACTGGCCATTCCACATGGCGTGGAGGCAAGAGGAAAACCTGTCGGCAAACGTCAGGTCATTCCCATTTGGTCGGAGAGCACGGACAGGAGGATTTCTTTTGAATTTTAATATTTGTGCCCACATGGTTCCATCTCAAAGGAAGAAGATCTTGTTTACCCTGGGCTGTGCTCACTCCGTACTCTCCCGCCTCTAGTTCTTGGTGGAATCTAGAGTCAGGCAGGACGATTATTGTTATTGAAAGAAAAGGTTACAGTCAATTATTGTGTTTGTACATGATATCAGGCACGGGGCTGGGTGATCTGGCCACATTATTGCTGCACTTCGCAGTGACACTTTCAAAGCGTTTGTAACCCATTTTACAGATTGGGAAACCAAGACTCGGGAGACAACTGACTTGCCCAAGAACATCCTACATGGAAATGGGGGAGGCAGCTTTCTGCCTGGCCTGACTCCAGAGCCTAGGTCCTCCCAAGCCCACCCCGGAGGAACAAGCTGAACAAGCTTCTGGTAGCTTCCGCTCTCCATCTGGTCACCAGGAATAATAATGGAATACCCTGCCAGGAGGCAGAGCCTCTGCAAAGGTACCCAGAGGGGAACCCTGTAGACGTGGCAGGGACCTTTGATGTCGGAGTTCTTAAGCCAAGTGGGGACTAATTGCCACAAGGTACACCCTCATCACCTGCTTCCCCTGACAATGTTCCCATCCCACCCCCTACACATATTCCCCCCCACCCACCACCACCACTCTCCGGAACCTGGAGAAGAGGAGAGCTGGGGAAAGTGGGGTGCCGATGTCCATCAAGTTGTTCTTCCAGACTGTGGTGCCCCTTCTGTGTGGTTCCATTCTGACCTCTGGCCTCTGGACAGGGACCCTCTTGCCATCTCCTACCATTGACACAAACCACCAGGAGAAGTTTCCAGGATGGAGAAAAGAGAAGGACCTGTCTCTCCGGCTGTCCCCCAGGAAGCAGTGGAAAAGAAACAGCTGGGCCCCGATGTCCCATAAACACGAGCCAGTGGAGAGCCCAGCGAGGGAGGGTGTGGGAGAGGAAGCGGGCAGCAGAGAGGACAACATCCCGCAATCTGGATATGGCAACCCCGAGTTACGAGTGAGACAGCTCTGAGAGGTGAGGCAGTGCCGCAGATGAGCCACACGGCAGGGATCGGAGCCAGCTGGGGCTGACTTTGGACAGGAGGCTAAGCCCAGGACCCGGGAACAAGGAAGTGGCTGAGAATGAGCCTCAGACGAGGCTTGTGGTTATTGCCAACAGTGTGGGCCTGAGGACCCCAGCTGAGAGGAGGTGCCCCCAAAGGGCTGTCATGAGATACCACAATTGTCCCTGGGAAGGGAGGGCCTGTGGCTGTCCTAGCTGCTCCCTGTCTTGGGTGAGAGAACTGGGGGTGTCCCTGGATGAGCTGAGAGCCCCTTGGGAAGCAGAGGTACTATCGGGACAGAGGAAAGTCTAAGAAGCTCTGGCACGGTTCCTCCTTCCACCACCTTCACTTTTCTTCTTCTTAACAAAAAGCCAGTGTGCAGACAGCTTTGTTGTTTTAGAGCAATAATACATTCTCCTTGTTTTAAAATGTCAAAATACAGGTAGGCAAAAAAAAAAAGAGACAATAAAAATGCCCAGCGATGGCCACTGTCCCTCAGGTTCACTTGGCGTCTGTACACCTTGTGGAATTCGACTGCTACTCCCTGCTTAACACATTGTGAGCACTTATCCACATATATACAGCTCTATCGCGATTTTAAATGCCTCCATAACATTCCAAGGTTCGTCATAGCTTTTTGACCAGTCCTGTAATGTTGAACATTTAGGTTGTTTCCAGTATCTTGCAGTGAGACATCTTTCTACACTGGTACAGCTCTCCTGAGACTCCCTCCTGAGCGGTAGTGTTGCTGTGTTAAAGAGCACGAGCATTTTTTAAGCTTTTGGTGGCCACAACTGTGCACTGGGAAGATCTGTCACTCTACCACCCCATGAAGTGTCCAGAGAGCTGTTCCTTCTCACTGTGTTCAAAGCTGAGTATGCGTGATCACATTTTAATCTTTGGTGACCTGATAGGTGAAAACAAAGTCTTGTTTCCATGTGAATGTCCTCTGCTTTCTTCATTCGTTTATTCAACAAAAATGGATTGAGTGCCTGTGCCAGGCATCCTCTGTTGCAGGAAGGGTGGTGGTGTATATTTTAAGCAGAAAATCAAACAGACAATCTCTCCGTTACAATTGTAGTCAGTGTTATGAGGAATGGTGGCCTGGGGGAGATGGGCTAGTGGGAGCTTTGGCCCTTCCACAATCTCTATCAGATTTAATTTTCTTTGCTATGGAAAATGGATCCTTGTCAATGTCATAGAAAATTCTCTGTAAATGCAGCTCCATTTTATCGCCACCCCTACCCCCTCTAATCAGATATCCTCCTAAGCACCTCCAACAAAGACATTTCCAGCAACCTTGCTAAGAAGAGCAAGTGCAAGGGGCTATTTCTCTGGCAAGAAGGTCTAGACTATTATCCAAGGCCTGTTTGGGGTGCACTTTCTTCAAAAAGCCTCTCTGGGTTCCCCCAACACAAACCCTTCTCTCTTTATCACACATTTAAAATCTCTTTAAAAGACTCAATAAATGTAGTAATAGAATCAAGGGTGAATTGTTTTTTCCCCTCCCATGTAGGTGGACAGGATCAGTTCTCTGCATCCCGAGGAGCACCAGGCCTGGGATGTGGTCTATGAGAGGTAGGTAAGGTGGGTGTTCTTACATATCTGTGGTTTTCAACGTCTTTCTCAACTGGGAGAATCTTTTCATGATAACTAAGGTTCACAGAGCACTTTCTGGGTGTTTGCTTGAATTCACAGCTAAGACAATGATGGCTCAGAAAGGTTGAGGGCCAGCCCAAGGTCACATAAGCAAGAAGGGAGCTAGATGGGAATCCAGCTCCCCGGGACCCCGGGGCAGGACCGGTGCTTTTGCATTACAATCAAATTCCAACTCCGTGCCTCCTTCCTTCCTTTTTAGGACTAACACCCCTGGGAGTCCCAGGCCTTTTGGATTCTGAAGCTTCTAAGGAAGGGATCTTGCCAGGGGCTCCCTGGCCTGGCACTTGATGGTACCCCGAATTGCAAACTGAGTCCAGAAGCTTGGCAGCCAGAGTGTCTGTCCAGATAGGCATCTGGGCAGTGCCCACAGATGGCCCCAGTGTGATGGGCAATGAGTTAGGCATACTTTCCCTGCTCACTGATGTCATGAGCTCATTAGAGCAACGAGGTTTATAGTACAAGGCAACTGTCCAAACAATAAATTAAGCTGCACAATTTAGCACTTAATTATCCTCTCTCTCATCTACTTCACTCTTGTTCCCGGGTGTCTGTCTGGGCCCTCCAGCTAGATGGTAAGATCTTCCCTCTGCCTCACACCCCACAGTCAATCCATCACGCAGCCCCGTTGGGGCCATCTCGGGAACATCTCTCAAATACTTTCCCTTTTCCACATCCCCACGGCCTTGACCGCAGCCAGCTCTCATTCTCTCTCCCCACTGGATTCTTGCCACCCTGGTCTCTCCTGCTTCAATTCCCCTCTCTGCTCTGCCCAAGTTACATGAACATGGCTTTCCTTGGTCTGAAATCCAAAGTCTCAAGGGTCTTGGCATCCAAAGCCCTTCATGCCCAGGGTGCCTTGCCTACCTTACTAGCCTCTTCCTAAACCCCCACGTTAGCTGCCCTCCCACACGGAATACTGGCTTGAAGATCTTCACTTACGAGGATCAAAGCCAAACTCCAGGCTATTTCAGTACATGAACTTCTGTATACTCAGTTTCCACCACATGGAATATCCCCCTCCCCACACTGACAGCCCTGCCACTCAATTTGCAAACTCATGCTCATCCCAGAAGCCTGCTCTGGAATCTCCTCCTTCAGGAAGACTGGGGGTATTTACTTGGCAAGACCTACAGCTGAATCTCTTCGTTTCCTATCCCCTCAAAATCTATCTCATAGGACATGCTTCCACAGGGATGCCGAAGATAATAGGATCAACAGGACTGTCTATCCGTGGAGGGCACAGATGGTTCCAAAGCACTCTCACACCCATGCACTTTGGAGTCCTCATTCTTAAATCCTTAGCATCAAACCACCAAGGAGCCCTTTTACAGAACCTTTTACAGATGAGGAAACCGATGTTCAGATTCCAGAGCCAGGCCCCCACACCCAGCCCTGCCCACATCTAAAGAGCAGGGACAGTGTTCTGGGGCTCAGGAAGAACAGTCAAGAGAACCCCATGGGGCACCATGATGTGAGGATACCCACGGGGGACAGAGAGGGGGGCAGTCTGAAGCAGGGCTGTCTTTTAAGCCGAAGGAGGCTTGGCCGGTCCAATCAGAGCACCTTCACCAGGCATCCCCTTCTGCTCCTCCATTCTGCAGGTGGGTGAGTGGAGGCTCAGAGAGAGGGAGGGAGGAGCAGAGGACAAGGTCACAGAGAAATAGGGACTAACTCAGAGCCAGGTGTCCTGGCTCCGGGTCCAGCTGACCCAGTTGGCTGCAGGTCAGGGAAACCACGTGGTCACCCCTCCTCTCTCTCTCCTTCCTTCACCGACAGCTTCCTCTAACATTTCCTGCATGCCTCCTGGCTGCCAGGCCTCACCCTTCTTTTTAAAGACACGTCAGGTCCCTGTCTGATTTCCTCATTGCTGGGCCTGGCACATAGTAGGTGCTCAGTAAACACTTTTTTGAGTGGCTTAATTACCAAATAAGTGAATGAGCACTAGGATTGTAAGATTCCCAGAAGAACCTAAAGGGATGGGTAAACACGTGCCTAAGCCCTTTATCGGCACCGGTCACAACCATTCTATGAGGTCAGTGTCATCATGCCCATCTTACAGATGAGGGCACTGAGGCTCACAGAGGGAACAGGATTCAACAAAGCTCTATGGTTAGAAAGCATTTCTCAGCCGTCCTAGAAAATAAAACATTATACGTGCTGTATATATTTTAAAGCAAGGATGTTTTCCTTCTGGTGTCTAAACAGGAAAAGGCTCCCTGAGAAGGCCATTGTAAATATCATCACTTCTTCTCAGGGCTCTGTCAGCTTATGTTATTTTATTTATCAACATTCGGCAGCATGCGGATTCAAGAACGTGTCCTCGAGTGGAACACCAAAGAAGATGCCTGCTATGGGGGTCAGAGCATGCTCCAAGCATGAAGCCAAGGGCAGGCAGGCGCTGGGAGCCGGGTCCAGGCGCTGGGCTAGGTGGGCATGGGCAGCCCTTCCCAGAGCCTCTGCCTGGGTGGAGCGGCAGGTTGGAGTTGCCGCGGCGTCTCCCTCATTTCCATAAGGGGGAGCCTGTGCGCAGGAGATCCCGTCCCAGTCCGCGAAGCCTCGCCATCCAGGGACCTGCTCTGTCAGGAGTGGCCATTCAGGTGGCACTGGCAGATATCTACCCCCTGGGGGAGCCACAGGGTTCTGTGCAGACTGTTCCCTCTTCCGTTTATCCTTGCGTCCCCAAGAAAAATGAAAGGGACCACACAAGGCCCCGTGTGGAAAGAACATAGCTTTGGGGACAGACGTGTCTGGAGCTCCCCAGGACTAGCTGCATGACCTTTGGCTGGTTACCTCCCCTAGTCCTCAGTTTCCTTATCTGTAAAACGGAGCAATACCAATTTTAGAAAGTAAGGCAGAGCAGTAATGGACAGTGTCTGGGGCACAGTATATTCTTTAAAATAAAAGGAATATTAATTACCCTGGTGATTGTTGTCTGGATTATTCATGCAAGACCTAATTGCCACCCCAACTCTCAAGAAATTTCTGCTCCTCCAGGTCCCCAGCTGAGCCTTCAGGATGATTGGCTCAGGAGCGGTGGCCTCCCTGGGCCCAGATGGACACAAGCCCAGCAGAAAGGTATTTTGAGTTTGTGGTTGCAAATATAAAACCAGGTGCTTCTCTTAGCAGAAATGATGACAGAGCAAAAATACTAAAGATTATTTAAGAGAGAGACAGAGACAGAGAGAGCTCATAGCTTAATTCCTACCCAGATTCAACAACCAGTTTCTCTCCTTTTTTACACAACCTCCCCAGTCCACACACGTGTTTGGGGGTTGTAATATACCAGGTGCTGTTTTATTCCTGACTTGCTGTGGTCTTTGGTCTGAATCACTCCATCTCATTTGGTTCCTGCCAGAAAGCAAAGCACATATTTCACTGTCCCTTCCCCTGGGAGAACTTCTCTGCTGGCCTCCTTTTGCACACGTTCATGGAGCTGCATTTGGGACAGAACGATGGCATGGCCACATGATCTGCTGCCGTTTGGCTGCTTTCTTCCACTCTTCTTTTTTCCTCCAACATAGAAATCGCATATTCTCCCTGATTACTGAAGTAACACATGTGCATCATAAAAAGTTGGGCAGTTCAAAAGACGAAAGTCACCCAGAGATAACCACTGTTAACGTTGTGTCGTATCCTATCAGACTTTCGTGAGTCTGGTGCACACACAAACCGAGGTTCAACAACGATATCTTATGGAATATGCTGCCGTGTATTCTGATTTTCTTTGTCTGCCTATGTGTGTGTGTGTGTGTTTTTTGATTATTCTAAATGGCTCAGAATCATTTTATTGTGTGGCAATGTACAATCAAATGTATATACACCAACATGGTGAAACCTCGTCTCTACTAAAAATGCAAAAATTAGCTGGACATGGCAGTGTGCGCCTGTAGTCCCAGTTACTCGGGAGGCTGAGGCACAAGAATCGCTTAAACCCAGGAGGCGGAGGTTCCAGTGAGCTGAGATCGCGCCACTGCACTCCAGTCTGGGTGACAGAGCGAGACCTCATCTCAAAAAAAATTAGATAAATACATAAAATAAATTGTATACAGAATAAAATGTTTATGTAAAGTGACTGATAGCATAGTTTATTTACCCAATCTCATATTTTTGGATATTCAGGTTGTTTCCTTTTTCTTTTCTGTTCTTCTTTTTAAATTTTAAGCCTTTCGTTTGGAAACAAATATAAGTTCACAGGAAGTTGAAAAGATAATACAAACAGTTCCTGTGTACCCTTCATCTGGTTTTTCCCAACGGTGGCATCTTACATAACTCGAGTACAATGCCAAAGTCAGGATATTGACGTGAGTGCGGTCTGTATGTATAGTTCTAGGTCATTTTATCCCATAGATAAATCTGTGTAACCACCACCGCAATCAAGATACAGAGCTATTCCACCATCATAATGATTTCCCTTGAGCTACCTTGTAGGATCACACCCGCTCATCTCTCCTCTTCTTCCCAACCTCTGGCAATCAACAACCTGTTCTCTATCTCTATACTCTTATCATTTTGAGAAAAAAATATATGTATGCATACACCAACAAGGTGAAACCTCACTGCTACTAAAAATGCAAAAATTAGCTGGACATGGTGGTGCACACCTATAGTCCCAGTTACTTGGGAGGCTGAGACACAAAAATGACTTGAAATAGGGAGGCGGAGGTTCAAGCCATTATATAACATATATATACAAATGTTATCTGTCTATATATATAATGATTTGATTTTCTCATGTGTGGCATGTGTGCGGGAGGTGAATGAGAGGATGGTGGGAAGGGCAAGGTTTTCTCTGAATCATCCAAACTTGCCCAGCCTAGTGGCTCTTCAGCTCTTGAAATATGGCTACTCCAAATTGAGATGTGCTTTAAGTATAAAACACTGGATTTGAAATCCTTAAAAAAAAAATTAGAAAGAAAAAAACTCATTTGTCATGTGTCATATCAATTATACACTAAAATTATAATATGTGGATATATACCAGGTTAAACAAAATATATAATAAAACTATTTTACCTGTTTCTCTTTACTTCCCTAATCCAGCTACTGGAAAATTAAGACTTACGTATGTGGCTTGCACTTGTGGTTCACACTGTGTTTCAACTGGGCAGCAAGGGCCCAAACCCTCCCTCCCACAGTCCTTTAGGATCCACAGTGGGCAGGGACAGTGTGGTGGCCAGAGCCAAGGCCTCAGCTGTCAGCCACAAGACAGTCAGCTGGTCCCTGTGGTTGGTCTCCACAGCCAGGATACAACCACAGACCCCACAGTGTGGTGGAAAAGAGCTTGAGGTCAGAGAGACCTTGGTTTCAATCCTAGCTCCTTCAGAATGTTCTTGGGTTTGAACTTTTATCCCCTTCCGTTTCCTTATTCCTAAAATGGGGGAACTAACCCCATAACATTTGTGGAGACTTTTTAAATTCAAATGTTACTGAACCTACAACATGCTTTCGCAGCCTACAAGGAGGCTCATGTGGTCTCCAGCGCTCACTGGACCCTTTTTACTGCCTCCGGAGACACTCTGTCACCCAGGCGGGAGTGCAGTGGTGCAACCTCAGCTCACTGCAACCTCGGCTTCCAGGTTCGAGTGATTCTCCTGCCTCAGCCTGCTGGGTAGCTGGGATTACAGGCACCTGCCATCATGCCTAACTAATTATTGTATTTTCGGTAGAGATGGGGTTTCACCATGTTGGTCAGGCTGGTCTCAAGCTCCTAACCTCAAATGATCCACCCACCTCAGCCTCCCAAAGTGCTGAGATTACAGGTGTGAACCACTGTACCAGGCCCTGCTCAGCACTTCTTATGAGCCAACTGGCTGCCTATGCTGAGATTCACCTCCCCCATTCCTTTATGACGTTAGCTGAGCCAGTCTCTTCTCTGTTCCTCAATTTTCCCATCTACAGAATGGGGATAACATGATCCACCTCATTGGGCTGCTGTGAGGGTTAAATAAGACATAGAAACAGAATTCCTGGACTTTCATAGGTACTCAAAGTGGCAGCCTCTGCTATTATTGTTATTATTATTAGTGTTATTTTCTTTGCTTTAGAATCCCAATGGTTTCAAGGGCACTCCCAGAAAAGATGACCCAGGAACCGAGAGGAAAGATCTGGAAAGACTTATCAGTCTGCAGGTGATGAGACAAGACCTTGGGTCTTTGAGGAGTTCATGAAAAATTCTATTGTTCAAGTGACGAATATGTCCTGGACATCTTGTGGCTCGTGTCAAGAAGGGCTGCCTATTCTTGGTCATGCTAAGAAAATGGACTCTGTTTTCTTTAACTGAAAAGGGTTCTCACTGCTGGCTGCCAACCCAGCCTCCATCCTCCTGTTTCAGATGCTGTCAATGCCCTGCCGATTGCCCCTCAGTCCTCACCTCCACCTGCAAACACCTGCAATTCTCTGCCTCAGGGATGTTTTCTATATGTGGAAACTTGCTAGGCCTGAACTCAGGGCAAAGTTACAGTGCTGGTTAATGTCCTAGAAGGAAGTAGCCCTGAACCCGGGATAAACAGGGTGCTGTGGAGAAATATTTTAGCTTCCCGGCCCTAGGTCAGGTTACCTCCCAAGCCTGTTCCACGTCGTTTCCCAGGTTTCTCAGTGGACTCAGCTGCAGTTACCCCCCAACTGGCCCGATAAAGGCCATCTTCCCTCCTCTGTCCTGATTCCTCATTCTCCTGCTGGTGTTTCCAAATAAGGAAGTTCAAGTGTAAGTTCTGCTTCTAGAAGAACCGAACGGAGAGACTTTCTTCTTTCTGCTTATTTTCCCTCCTACAGAGCCATATGCTTTGGAAGAGGTTGACCGGTCCCTCTCCAATTCCAGGCTATCCCTTATCCCTTGACAATAATCAGGTTGGGAATCATCAGAGAGCTAAAGTCTGCGTAAGCAGAGGCAAGAGCGTGCCTGTTGCTAGGCATAGTCTCCTCCCCTCTAACAGCGAGCTACAGGAAGAGGCACTTGGTCCTCTGCTGGACATTGCTATACTGGGATGTGATGCCTGGGACTTCTGGTGCCATCTTGTTTGCATTTTGGGAATGAAGCCATCATTGCAGGTGACATGGAGAAACCTATGCCTCTGATGACAACATTGAACTAGGGATGCAACCCACCCTCAAGCCACTGTGCCTCTGAAACTCTTACATGAGATCATACATTTTAAGGAAATCACCCTTGGATTTGAGATCAGGTTTTCATTACTTGTGTCTTTCTGCTAACAAAAGCATCTTAACTGCTACCACGTCTATCCTCTTAGTTTGTCTTCACACAGCTCAGAGAGCTTGCAATTGTTATTGACATCCCGAATTTGCAGATGGGGGTTGGATACAGATGAAAGCCCCCTCTAGGTCTGGGAGGTCTCCTGATGTGTCCATGCAATTACTAATCTCTTGAGAAACTGCAGGTACTGTTACAAATGGAAGGTCAAGTTCATGGGTGCTGTGGCAATTTCCTTTATAAAGTAAAAACCCTTCCACAAAGTGACAGTCCCATTTTCTAGTTTAGAAATGAAACAATTATTGAAGGTGCAGCATAAGTACTGCTGTTGTCCCTATTTCATAGCTGAGAACACTGAGGCTCAGAGAGGGCCAGTCACTTGCCCAAGGTCACACAGCTCAGTGGGTAGAACCGCTGGAACTTCAGTCCTGGGTCTGACTCCAGTGCTTTTACCTCCATTCCGAGCGGCTCCCATGACATCTGTCTTGGGCTTAAACAAGAGTTGTGAAAGTGCTTTGCAGACAGTGAGGATGCTCACTTCGCAGTTACCTGGCTCTGCCCTCACCCTCATCCTAAATTTAGCAGGGGCCAGCAAGCACACTTCAGCCCCCACCTACACCCCAGTTCCTTTCCTTTCAGAGCCCAAATCCCTCTGAGCTGTTTCCCAGAATGCTTGCTTCCTGTGTGTCCTCCCCTTGTTAAAGAATCTGTTAATTGAAAGACAAAACCTTTCTTTTGGTTGCTTTCTTGTAACCTACTGTTTCCTATTGCTGATTGGGCTCCTTCAAATTAGGAAGAGTGCAGGAGCAGCAAGGAAGGGGAAAGGAGAACCCGTTATTACCTGTCAGTAACACACATGGCTACTCAGCCGTTTTCACCGGAAGCCAACTGGAGGGAACTTTCTTTTCAGTCCAGTATTGTGTATGTGCAATGTTTGAAGACAATGCTTTTGAGCCATTCAATGCTGTTCTTTGGGATGGTGACTTTTGATACTAGTAGACGGGAGGGAGAGAGACTTAGCTTTCTGAAACACTTCCTTCTGTCAAGTAGTCTAATTTGGACAGGCTGCCCTGCTCGCTGGCAAGAACTGGACCCATCATCCCAGTGCCACAGTGCTATGGCCTTTCTTTCTGGGAGTCTAGAAGGGTGTTTTTCTAGAAAAATGCAAAGAGGACACTACCATTTTTCTTTTCTTTCTTTTCTTTTTTTTTTTTTTTTGAGACAGAGTCTCACTCTGTCATCCAGGCACGATCTCCACTCACTGCAACATCCTCCCCTGGGGTACAAGTGATTCTTGTGCCTCAGCCTCCCGAGCAGCTGGGATTACAGGCGCAGGCCACCACACCTGGCTAATTTTTGTATTTCTGTAGAGATGGGGGTTCACCATGTTTACCAGGCTGGTCTGAAACTCCTGACCTCAAGTAATCTGCTAGTAATCTGCCCACCTCAGCCTCCTAAAGTACTGGGATTACAGGTGGGAGCCATCACGCCCGGCCAGACACTGTCAATTCACACCATTAGTCATTTAAGACAATCAACAGTACAGGAAGGGCATCAACTAGTCATTTGGGTGAGGGGTTCCCCTCTCCTGAGGACTCCATCATCCCAGCAGGCTACTTATATTGGGGTGCCACCATCATACAGCAGGTTGGGAGTCCTGAATTTAGACACAAATTTAAATTTAAGAAGCAGATAAATGGAGAAAGAATATGTGATAAGTTGAATGGTGGCTGTCCCCCCGAAGATACGCCCATGTCCTAACTCCTGGAACCTGCTAATGTGACTGTAATCGGGAAAAGGGTCTTTGCAGGTGTTATTAACTTAAAGATTTGGAGATGAATTCATCCCGGGTGATCCAGGCGGGCCTTAAATCCAATGACAGGTGTCCTTATAAGAAAAAGGCAGAGGGAGATTTGAGACACATAGAGGAGAAGTGGGAAGAGGGACTGACCGCTTTTGGAAGAAAAAGTACCAACATGGATTTTGTTTAATTTGTCGAAGGCTTCAGATAATTTGAAGTGAGGTCATTGGTACCCACACCAAGACTCTGCGTCCCGTGGGAGGGTCTTCTGTGTGATTTGGGCATGATAGTTGCCCTCTCTGAACTTATTTCTTCCACTGTTACGTGAGGATGCTCATGGTGCCCACCCCTGTAGCCACTGTGAAGGTCAAGGGGGTGTGAGGTATCAGGGGTCATAAATTAGCAGCCACAAGCCACTTTGAGACACAGGCATTTTTGGTTTGTCTCATAGAGTTTATTTTTAAATTTGTTATCAACCTTCCACTATCAGGAGACCTTATATCAAAATCTCACGTTCCCTTGAAAAGTCAAAAAACCTTGTGTCACCATGAAACAAATGGCTGGAGTTGAGTCGCAGCTGGCCTCAGCACAGGCTCTTCAGTTTGGCACAGTCCTCACCACTCTCTATTGCACAGTGTGCTCAGACTCAATCTATTCCACTCACATGGCTGGCCCTTGGAGGACTCTGAGTTTGCAACCTTGGTGAGCAAAAAGCTTTTTGTAAATTCTTTGTTAATTTCATTTTCATTTCACAAAAAGACAAATCCCAAACTCACATCCTCATTGAGCAGAGTGTCTCCAGTAGGGAGAGGGACTGATGAAAACCTCTGTCAGATGGAATTTTTTTACTTAATAGAGTTTGTTGTAACCAGATTAGCAACATCCTTTCATCGTAGGCTGCTGACTTGTGGAAATTTCTTTGTTACCCAGAACGAGACACAAATGATGGTACTTGTTAAAACCAGGCGTGCTGATGGAGAGAGACCTCCATTTATGCTTGCTCTTGCCAAGATTTTGATGTTCCAGTCCTTCTCTGGTTTAACAGTTAAGTAAATGTTCATTTTGGATTTTCATTCAAATCAGTTCAAGAGACGATTTTAAGAAAAAACAACACCTTTGGTTTGGATTTTGTCACCAAAACTAGCTATGATTTCCTTTGAGTTCAAGGTTCAGAAAGTGAGTCCAGTTCATTGAATCAGGCCCAAAATAGGACCCTGCCTCCTGCTAGCTGTGTGACTTCGGGCTGTCTCTTATTCTCGCTGAGCCTCAGTTTTCTTATCTCTGAAAAGGCCAGAATAATACCTGTTACATCACAGGATCTCTGTAAGGCTTGGAGATGACATACGTTACACTCATGGAATAGGAGCTGGAGCATGAGGCAATATTATTCTTATTATGATTGATTATTCCTTTAAGAGACTACCTTAGCTCTAGTTTGGGAAGCAGAAATCTTGGATTGTGAAGATTTTATTATTCACACATAACCTGTAGCAGAATTTGGCCTTGATTTGCGAACCTCAGACATAATAATGATGATCTGGATAATAATTTTGAGGAGTGATATTTACTGGATATTCCCTTGGAACAGATGAAATCCTCCTCCATCTCTCCTCTTGTCCTCTTTCCCCTTCTCCATTGCAATCTTGACACTTGGGTGTTAGTTGTGCATCAACACATGATATCTTGGAAAATCTGGAATAAGAAAATGTTCTCAAAGCCTGATTTGCCCACTGAATCATATACTCCCTAATTGTAGATGTCAGCCTGTGTGGGTCAGATCAAGAGATGATAAATGAGCAGGGGTGGGGGGTATGAGGTGACCATTCTTCACTCTTTGGCTCTGTTTCCCATTGCAAGAGGTTTAGCATTCCTGGGTCCCTGGCACTGAGGCCTTCCAGTCATTAGAATGAACCAAAATGACCTCCCACGTGTTTGAATGTCCCCATGGGACTTTGACAACCACCGTTAGCCAAATGAAGCCAGCTGATGAGAATAGTCACGATTTCCTGGCCTGCAAACTTGGGCCAGATCCTCCATTCATCTCTCCGAACCTCCATTTCCTGGCCTGTCAAGTGGGAGAGTCATGCCCACCTTGAAGGGCTATTGGAAGGACTAATAGGGAGGGTGTATGTAAGGGGCCAGGCGTGATCCCTGGCACACAGTAATTGCTCAATGCATGAGGCTGGCACACATTAAGTGCACAATGCACAGGGCACAGCATGGGGGTGCAGCAGATCTCTTGGCTCCCCTTTCTCCACTGATTGTGTCTCCAAGTAACAGTGCCAAGGGGGGCATTCAAAGCCCTCCAGACTTCATTCTGCTCTAATTGGAAGTCATTGTGGAATGAAGTCCAGTATTTAATTTGGCCTGTGTTTGACAGATCCTATGTGCACAGCGAGCGGAGCTCACACAAGGCCTGTGCGTGATACAGGGGGGATTCTTGGCCTGGGCTCAGGGCAGATTGGTGGAGAAAATGTCGCATTCAATTAAGGCTGATTGGCCCTGACAGTTGTCTGGGTGAAGTTTATAAGGTACATCTAATCTGGATGCATCTGTTCATAAAAATGCAAAACAAGCCATTCCCACCCAAGTTCTAACTCCAGATGTGGGCTGATTCTCAGTGATTGACACCATATTTTTTGCAGCTGTCCTACATTTCAAATCTTTTTCTATTTAAAATATATTCATCATAATTATGGAATGCAATAAACAAACTTCAGCCTGATGACAAGCTTTAAATATAAGAATGTTTCGGCTTAAAATAAGTGCCGTGATTTCTCAGCCCAGGACAGAGACGGCACCAACAAGCATTCTCCAAAGGAGCGTTGACCTTGTCACCATGAACCAGACATGGTTGTTTTCTCTCCAGTATTGACTGATATTTGGAGGGCGGACAGAGGGAGAAAAATAAAAAAGCTATTTATATCAGATAGAAAAATGTGCACAACCATCAGAAAGCCACACTCGGGACGCAAAGAAAAAAAACCAGATTCAACTTAATCATGTTTTGAGGGCCTCTGGTGGTACAGGTTCTTCCCAGGGCAGGGTAGACTAGAGGTTATGTGCAGGGCCATAACCTGTGACTTTGGTGCCAGGTTACCTGCTTTCAAATCCCAGCTTCCACACTCCACGCACTGGTACCTTGAGTGTTGCTTTGTCACTTAACTATTTTGTGCCTCAACTTCCTCATCTGTAAAATGGAAGACGATAATACCACTTATTTCACTGTGTAACTGCAAGAACTAAATGAGTTACTATAAATAAAGGGCATAGAACAATGCCTGGCACATAAATGCTCAAGACATGTTGCTGTGATGGTAATCAATATCAGCTGACCCCTTTCCATGGATCCTCCAAGGGGAAGACTGAGGTTTCCAGAGTTTAGATGACTTGCGTAAGTTTCAACCAACCCATGGCAGAGCTGACATCCAAACCCTGATCATTTGACTTCACTATAAAACATGCCTGCGGGTGCTCCGTGTTGCTCGTGCTTGCATTTTTTTGGTCTCAATTTAAAGTTTTTTAAAACAAGTTTTCCTGGTGGCTGCTCTATCAGTGAATTTTTAGGCATTCAAATATCCCAGGAAAGCTTGAACAAAAGAGTATCCTTATGTTTCTTCTGCTGCTCCTGGGGCTCATCTTTTATTTTTAATGCTATTTAAATGAGTCTGTAATTGAGATAGTCAAATAAACAGGCTCTTAGGTTAATTATAGATAGCTCAGCCTACGTCCAAGCTGCTGGGTTTCCTATCCTCTTGTGGACCTCAGCCATGACCTAATGATTCTACCATTAACAGCAAGTACAGCTTAGTTTCTGGAGAAAAATGAGAACTACCCAGAGTTCATGTCAACAATCTGCTCCTCTTTAAAATGAAGCCATAAGTCACAAGCCCTCTGAATTCCCAGAGAAGTGTCTGGAGCTAAATTTGTGTCCTGACTATGATAATTGTTCTCCTATTAGGCTGATGAGAGAATTAGCAGAGCCAGGGCCTCTGGGGCTGTGCCCACAGCTCGGGCCAAGCTGGAAATGACTCTGTGAGTTTTATTTTTGAGATGTGTAAAAGGCTTGTCCATCACTGGCCCCGTGGGCACGGGTTCAACATCAAAATAGCGTGTGCCGCCTTTCCCAGTAGACAGACTCCAGTCCTGGCAGGCCCTCTGAATACAGCAGGAATGAACAATCTCTGCTGGAAAAGAGGTGCCTGGGTGTTAGTTCTCCCTACAGCCCTGTGGATGGCCCCGCTGATATCTTTGGCCCTTGCCTGACCTGCTAGACTCCTGTTTGAGAGAGGTAGTGTGGAAGGGTGCAAGAGCGTGTCCTTTGGAGACAGACCCAGGTTCAAATGGGTGGACTGGGGTCAGTAGCCCCAGGTCTTTGTCTCAGAAATTGGCCTGTGAAATGGGAGTAAGAGCCCCGACTTGCAGGGTCATTGTGAAGATTGGATGAGATTATGTGGGGAAAGTACCAGGCTTGAAGCTGGTGCTCCATAAGCAAAGGCTAAAGTTTTGATTCTCTGGGGTCAATGAAACACTTAACATGGTTGTCTGGGATTGGGAAGATTGTTTCTCCTTCTGTAGCCAGAATGGCAAATAGACTGTATCTCTCAGTTCGATATGAATCAATTGGAGATGCTTGCTTGAAATTCGGGGATTAATTTGTAATGTCTGCCATGGACTAAGGTGGGTGATAAGACAATGCACCCCATGTGTTGCTATCTCCCTTCTAGAATGTAAGCTCCAAAAGCAGTAACTGGGTCTGAACAATAATCCCTTAACTTTGTACAGGCTCCAAAGCGTTTTTGCATCAATTATCTCATTACTCTCTCCCCAAATCCTCAGACATGGTATGCTGTGATCCCACATACCCTGGAATTACAAATATTCTGTCCTCCAAAAGGGCCTGGAGTTTAAAGACTATAGATAATGTAACAGGCAAGGAATACCTTATTCACCCTAATCTACAGATGAGGAAATTGAGTCTCAGAGGGAGAAAGAAACTGCCCAGAATCATACACTCAGTCGACAGAGGAACCAGAGCTTAATTTAGATCATTTATTTATTTTCCACTCAACAAACATTTCTTCATTGCCTACGATGGACAAATCCTGGACTAAACACTCATGTTGCCCTTGAAGTTGCCTACAGTCTAGTGGGGAATATTGATGTATAAACAATAAAATTACAAAATTGTGTGTGAGAGTGCTAACAGTTAGGGAAGAGGGAACATTTTAACTAAGTTTTGAAGGCATGAGATCCAGAAGATCTCAGTTATGGAACCTGGTCTTTATCCCGAGGGCAAAAGGGAGCCATGGAGGGCTCTAGGCAGTGAGTGACCTAATTACTGTAGTGTTTTGGACAAACTATCAAAGGACAGTGTGGAGAATGGACAGGAAGCGGAGAACTTGGAACAGGGGGGCCAGGGAGGAGTTTTTTGGTCCAGGTGAGGGATGTTGAGGCCTGAGCAGGTGCAGGAGTACATGGGGTGAGTAAGAGGTCGGGGTAGGACATGAAGACTCCATGGTGGCCGCTGCAAGTCAGGGGCTATTTCCCTTCTGTGGAAAGGAGACCACAGTGGTCCCTCTCTGTGAGCAGGAATCAAAGAGGACTCAGCAGAAACCTGCCCTGGGCATGTTGGAGAAGACCACACCAGAAAACAAGGCCAGAAAAGGAGGGGCAGAGGGTTTCTTTTTCGCAGGTGAGTAGGCTATGTCCCTCGTCGTCACAGGTAATCTGGAAGTGAACTAATTTGAGTCATTTTGAGAGATTCTTCCTTAACTTACATGCCCACATGATGGTGACTATTAACAGCCATAAGTTAGGTTATGCCGCAGTAACAGATAACCCCAAATCTCAGTGGCTGACACACAAAGCTTGTGTTTTAACTATGCAGAGTCTGTTCTGGGACCAGGCCAGAGAGCAGGGCAATGCTCTCTATGCAACAGCTCCACAATCCCGGCGGAAGTTTATTCCACCACCTTCTACGTCGTCATCTGGAACGGGAAGTCTCATCAATCAATGCCAAAGACGAAGAGAGAGAAAGGGGGGGTTCGCAAGCCAGCAATAAATGCATTTAAAGTGACACTTATAACTTCTGCTCACACCCATTGGTCAAAGCTAGCCCCCTTTCCCTGCTCAGCCAAGCGGACTGGAGATGTAGCCTTCCACATGCCTGGACAGAGAGGCAAGCAAGCCATTGGTGAACGCTAGTAATGCCTCCTACAGGGTCTGTGGAATGGCTGCTGTCGCTTACATTCAGAATTGTTCAAAATCCAACTTCTTTCCTTTTCTGACTGAGTCCTGCAGCAATTTGCCGGATCCTCCATTTGACGGATGTGGAAACTGAGGCCAAAGGTCGAATAAATGATGTCTGACAAAACAAGATTACAGTTTTTAAAAATCACCTGTGGTGTCACGCTGAAAACCTGTCCTGTCTATAATCTCCCACTCAGGTGTTGATACCCACATCCATAGGAAGGCACAGGAAACATTGGTTCTAGCCTCTGCCCTCACGCCAGTCAGCCAAGGACCCTGGAAAAGTCACTTTACCTTTCCAAGGCTCAGTCTACCTGCCTGCAAAATGGGGGTAGAAACTACCCCATCCTCCTGATCTCCAGGTGTTCGGTAAGGATGAGCTGAAATACTGAGTATGAGGCAAATGAGGCTTGGATAAAATTCCTGATGTTGCTATTATCTGCGGGAGGGGAGGAAATACTCTTGGGTGCAGTAATGCATGAGCTTGTCAAAGGAGATCTTCCAAAGCTTATTTCTGGAGCTCAGAAATTACCCACAGAATTTCCAGACTGCCATGTGGAGTGCTTTGACACTTCGACTTTCAACTCTGGCCTGTCTTTGTGGCCTTGGGCAAGTCACTTCACCTCTCTGACCTGCAGGCTCTTCACCTGTATGACTGGTTGCCTATCCTCCTGGCAGGGGTGCTGGGAGGCGGTGAGCCAAGGCAGAGAGGTCCCCTGGAATTCAGAAGGCACTAAGAAAAGACCCGTTGCCCTTTTCCTGAGGATCTGGTAAGAGAACATTGCCAGAGATTTGGGATCGGAATTTTTTTCCCTTCAAAGGAATGGCAATAAGGAAATTTGCATGAGCTTGTGAGAGGGAGGGTGTATATGAGTGTGTGTGTGCATGCATGTGTGTGTGTGTGTGTGTGTGTGTGTAGGGGGAGAGGACTGTGGAGAAATAAAGAAATGGTGGAGAATAAACAACAGAACGTTTTAGTGACTTGTAGATGAAAGCTTCTTTTAGCAGAATTCATTAGCCTTCTGCACACCAGTTTTTGTGTTTGGAAAAATACTTAACTTGCTGTAGGATGCCAAGTCATGAATATGTTAGAGAGAGAGAGGAAAAAAATCTTTTAGAAATTCGTCTGTCCCTCTCCTAAGAGCAAAGGTTCTATTGAAACGCAGTGTTTGGAGCTTGTTGGTGGCATTCTCTTTATTTGTTCTTTGTTGAGAATGTGGGAAGGAAGTCAAGAGTGAAAGGTTTCTGCATGTTATTCTGAGAGATAGAGGGAGAGGGGGCGAAGAAGAAAGAAGAATGGGAGGAAAAAGGAGGGAAAACCGGGAGGGAGAAGGGAAAGGACAGAGAGGGCTTGAAAAGGAGGAATGGTGAAAAGAGATGGAGGTGAAGAAGGGGAAGGAGAGAGTGAGGCCCGAGGGCAGAGCTGGGAGGCAGGGAGGAGAGAAGACAAAGGAAGAGAAGGAAAGAGGAGTCGGGAGAGATAGGCAGAGAGACAGACAGCCCACTAGGACAGACGAGAGAGGGGCCAGGAGACAGGCGGGACTGTGAGAGCGAGGACACACTGTCCCCTCCCATCTTGAACCTGCCTTGGTGTATGTCAACCTTGAAGCCTCTCTCAGGGCCTGCCTGCCCCACCAGCTGTATCTGCAATGTTTAAAGTGCCCATTTCTCACGTGAAGCCAGACGATGGAGCCGAGCCAGCCTATGTTTGACAACCAGATGCTGAGCTCACACAAAGGGGTCCTCTACCCCAGCTGCTGGCTGGGAGATGAGCAGGGCTTTGCAGAGCACCAGTCCACCCTCTGTGCCTGGAACCCCAGGGCAGGTCCTGCCACAGCCTCAGCCACCAGGAAGGGACCAGGGCTTTGGAATCAGACAGAGCTGGGTTTGAATCATACATGGCCCATCCCTTCCCAGTGGCTCTGTGCATGTGGTTCTGAGCCTTGGTTGCCCCATCTGTGAGATGTGGCTAGTGAGAAAATGGATGGTAAGAAGATTCCTAAGGAAAGCAAGCATCAAGGGTTTGGTAAAGAGGCCGCAGGTCGCAAACCCAGACTCAGCAGGCTGAATTCAACCTAACGCAGTTTGTTTGACCTCCTCCAGGCTTCAAAGTCTTTGAATTCATTACCAGCATCAAAAACCCAGATTTCTTACAAAAAAATCCATATTTCTGGTTTCTCATGAAAGACCCTAGTACTGAAGGCAGGAAGTGAGCTGCAGACCCCCTCTCCACCTTAGGCCACTCCCTCCCTGTGGCTCCACATCCTGCTTCCCTCATTTACATTTTCTTCCTGGCCCCTGAAGTCACTTGCCCCTCATCAAGTGGCTAAATATCTTTCCCCACCAGCCACCCAAGTTACGCCTTTTTAAATTTCTTTGGTGGTTGACATGGTCTTTCACGGAGAAAGGAAAGCAACAGTTACCAAGGGGTGAGTTGTCATCTCATTCTCAGAACAAAGCTGGATTTTCAGTTCAGACCCCAATCAGTCCCTCAATATGAGGGGTTGGACCCACACAAAGGACATGTGAGTTGTCTGGAGTTGCAGGCGGGTTTCCCAAGAAGCTCTGAAGTTCAAATGAGTGAGTGCTTCTCTTTGAAAGAATATGTTTCGATTTAGTGTTTAAATAATGTAGCTTTCATTCTAGCCACTGTTTTTGACTTTGCAAGAATTTTCAAGCATTTAGGCAGAAACTGGGTACAAACATGCACCACTCCACCCCAGATGATGAATCCTGTAGCTTCTCAAGGAGTAGGAGACTTGGGCGTATGTACTCAGGAGGATACAACAGGGCAAAGAGGTGGGAAGGGCCTGGGCTGAGGGAGGAAGGAGGCTTTCATTGGTCGAGTGCCTGTTGTGTCCTGCAGCCGGGGATGGGCAACATGTATAGCCCCTTTGCTCAGAGCTTACAGTACAGCATGGGAGGACAACAGGTAAACACATTCCAAGTTTCCAAAGAGACCAGCTCAAGATACTAGAGAGCCGCAGAGAAACACCTGGTGCTGCTAGAAGAAAAGCAATTTAGTTCCCTGGAAGAGATGAAGCCCCAGACAGGCCCCAGGAATGAGTAGGAGTTGGCATGAAGCAGAGGTGCAGATGGGAGCTCCAGGGAGCAGGTGACAAAGACTCAGGTATGTGTGGGGTCCTGGAAAGATTACAGGGTCCTGGAACTTAACGTGTAGGAGAGGGGAGGGGGACGTGAGAGATGAGCTAGGGTCTGTGAACAGGGTTCAGTGGAGAAGGGCATTGCCTGCTGTACTGAGGCATGCAGAGTTGAAGATCATCCTGCCAGCGGTGGGGAGCCACGGACAGGTTTTTAGAACAAGAATGGCATATCAGGTTTATGCGTTAGAAGCATGATTTTAAAGGCTATGCAGAGGCAGCCTGCAGGGGTGAGCCTGAAGGTAGGAAGGCCACCAAGGAAAGCGGTGCCTGGAGGTGGCCAATGGGATACAGTGAAAACGGTGGATTCTTGAAATCAGTGTTGGCGGAAAAGCCGATAAGACTTGGCGACAGCTGCAGCATCCCTGAAGGAGCCTAATTTGCATAAAAGCTGGGTCTCTGCAAAGTTCCACCCCAACTGATGGGTGGTTAATTGAATTCATTCGTCTAACGGCAAACATTTATAGATGCTGACTCTGCTGGGGGCCCCGAGCTAGGTGCTGAGAGGAAGAATGAGGAAGAGCTGATTCCTGCACACGAAGTTGCAAGTCACCAAGAAACCTTGCTTTTTAAAAGGCTTTTGTGACCCAGCATCCTATAAAGCAGATGGTAGCCCTCCCCCGACCCCCTTTCCAGCTCCCAAGTTCTCTGGCTGAGAGAATACGCATTGCTGCCACTCCACCCAGGCAAGAAGAGCCAGACCTTACCACAGTTTACCGTGTGCTGGGCACCGTGCCCGGGGGCTTGTCACTGACTAGCTTATTCTAGGATGGGGTTCAGGGTTGGGCAAACTTTCTGTAAGGGGTCAGAGAGTCAAAACTTTAGGCTTGAGGTCTATAGGGTCTCTGTCACAACTACTCAATTCCACCATTGTAATGTGAAAGCAGCCATAGACAAAACATAAATGAATGGACGTGGTCGCATTCCAATAAAACTTTATTTACAGAAACAGGTGGTGGGCCAAATTTGGTCCATAGGCCACACTTTGCCAGACCCTGATGGAGCTCTCAGGATGTTTGTCAGGATTCTCAGATGACTTGTGCTGTAGAAACTGCATCAGGCAGCATCCAGGGAACAGATGGCTATCACTTGGGGAATTGAGGAGCGGGTCACTGGAGGGCTTTTTACAAGGGTGGCAGGTGAAGGGAGATTGACAGGGCTGCTGAAGTCCTCCCAGGAGAGCAACAGCGGGGAGCTGTTGCAAACCTAAGATTGGAGGGGCAGCAGGAGGCACGTGATCATCAGAGCTCACAAGACCTGCAGCATGAAGAGAAAGAGGGCCACCCAACTGAAGCTGTGGCCTTCGGTAATGAGTCACAGCCTGTCAAGAGAGGCTGGGAGGAAAGCGTGCTCATCTGTTTTCCCTCCTGCTATCCAGTCTTCTGCTATTGTCCCCCTTTGACTGGACCCAGCAGAGGCTGGGGGCAACGGGGCCCGCTGAGGCAGGTAGAGAAAGGTGGGCTGGCAAATGGAGGGCAAACAGAATGCCAGATCCACAGCTGCGGGAGGCTAAAGAGCTGCCCAAAGTCCTGTAGCTAGCCAGCGACAGTGTCTCAATTATAAGCCACTGCTGGTCAGCATGTTCTCCAGTGGCCAGGTTCTCCCTGGGCAGAGGCTGACATGGAAAAGGACAGAGGATGTGCCAAAGGACAGGCGGGCTGAAGGAGGGGCTCACTGTGGGCAGAAATTTTCCTCCAACAAAAATATCCCCCAATGGGCTATCCCAAAGCTCTGGAATCAGACAGTGCTGGTTCAAATCACAACTCAGCTACTTACTCCTGTGGCCTGGCTCAGTTCATTATACCTCTCTGAACCTCAGCTTCCTTATCTGCAAAGCTGAGGTGAGATTCTCTTTATTTGTACAGCGTTTCTCAGGGGTGGTCAAGCGACTTTCAGTCCAGACCTCCTGGAGTGCTGGTTAAAAAAGCAAATTCTCAGTCTGTCTCAGACTGTCTGAATCAGACTCTGTGGGTGGGATCAGAAAATGTGTCTTCTGACAAGGTTCTGGGGTGATTTGAATGCACCCCAATGCATGAGAGCCTAGGCTATTGGCTTCTTGTGAAAATGAAATCAACCTGTCCACACAGTCATGAGCCCGTTGCAGATCCATAATTTATGGGAAGCCCCTATGAGCTGCACTGTTGATCTCAATCAGTTCATCAAATCATCGTGGCAACCAGAGAGACGGAGTTACTTTCGTTCCCATTTCATAGGTGAGAAAAATGAGACTGCGAGAGATCCAGATACTTGTCCGAGTCAGACGGATAACCGCTGTCCTGGACACCATAAGGGCCAGTTCACTTCCTCTTGCCCTCCACGGGAGAAGAGGGGGCTGAGCAGGGAGGCCATGGCAGAAGAGGAGCCATGTGCAACCATGGGCAAGATCCCAGAGGACCCCCTGGGGCAAATTGAAGGGCTGAAGGGGAAAGGCCATATTCCCTACAGGAAACTGCAGAGAGGCGCCACCCAGGAAAGCCTGGCAAACTCATCTGAGCCTAGCAGCCCCAGGAGAGAGGCACAACTTCTGCTGATCTGTGAAACCTCAGCAAGGCTATGTGAAATCAGCTGGGGTACGTAATTCACATTAAGACACTGGAAGCTGTCAAACGGAGGCCTTTTTCTTCTTCTTTTAAATTAAGCAATGGCATTTGTTCATGGACCTTAGGGTCCTAAATACTCTTGACTCCTACGGCACGGGGTAAACGTGTCTTTGTGAGACTGAGGCTTCTTTCATGGGTATCTTCGTGCAGAGGTACCTAGAGATGTATTTTTTAAAGCTAGTAAATCAGAAACCTTGTTTGAATCCCAATCCAGAACAGATGTAATACATATGGTCAGTAGACTTGGAGTTGCAAATAAATATGTTTGGAAACCAAATATTTGAAAAGCAATTCTTCTTCTTAGATTTTTTTTTTTAAGTGCCACTGCCAAGATCGGTTCAGGGATTTGGTTTCCCCTGAAGTTGTTGCCACAGCACTAGACTCTGTCAGCCAGAAAGAAGATATAATAATGTCCCAGGCTAGGGGTGCAGAGAGGTTTCAACTTGCCTGCAAGTTGGGGTTGATTGCTTGTGGCTGCCTGAAGTGCTATGCAGAGAAGGAACCTAGGCTCAGCTGAAAAGAGTGCTATGATCCATCGCACCATGCTAGGACCATGCTTTGTTTATTTTGAATGTAGCGCAATGAAAATTTTAGGGTACAGAAAAACTGAGGATATTGAAGAGGTTCACCCACCCTCTAAATGCAATGCCCAAATAATAACTAAATAGTCCTCTCACTAATCTCACCCTCTGCCTGAAGATAGGTGTCTCTAATCATCTGAACAGGCCTGGGCCCCAGAGGTGATACTTATCACAAATACTTACCCTTTGTTTACTTATTTGTGTACTGATTATTGCCTGTTTCCTCCCTAGAATATCAGCTTCATGAGGACAGGGACTTCATTTTTGTTCACTGCTTTGTACCTCATATTTAGCTAGCAGTATACGGCACATGATATGGACTAAATATATCTTTGCTGAATAAAAGTCTTCTTTTTTTTCATTTCCTCATACATGCGCTATCTTATGGCTTTAGTACTCTGAGCTTAGTCCAGGGCTGGGTCTGAAAATTCAGATGTAATAAACCTCCAGCCTGCTGAGGGAGACAGATATGTAATTTGATGATCCTAGAGCAGCATGAAAAGGTCAGAATTAAAGTAGGTGCTGGGAGGCCAGGCTTGGTGGCTCAGGCCTGTAATCCCAGCACTTTGGGAGATGGAGATGGGCAGACCATTTGAGGTCAGGAGTTCGAGACCAGCCTGGCCAACATGGGAAAAACTCGTCTCTACTAAAGGTACCAAAAAAATTAGTGGACCATAGTGGTAAGTGCCTTGGCCATGATGGTGGGGTGGGTTATCGAAGCTACTAAGGAGGCTAGGGCAGGAGAATCGCTTGAACTTGGGAGACAGAGGTTGCAGTGAGTTGAGATTGCACCACTGCACTCCAGCCTGGATGACAGAGCCTGGTGAGACTCTGCCCCGTCACCACCAAAAAAAAAAAAAAAATGTAGGTGCTGAAGCAGAAGCAACACACCAGGGAGAAATGATGCATTGGAGTACCAGAAGAGAATTCACAGAGGCTTCCTATTGATCTACGGTTTTGAAGAACGAGCAGAGGTTTTTCAAGGAGAGTTGGATGTATTATGTTTTTCATGAGTATTTAGGATCCCATGCTGACCCAATCTATGGGGGCAACCTTTGAGCCCTCCCTGGTGTGATTCAGAGAAAGCCAGACCTCTTGCCCCAGTCCAGATGCTCTTAGTTATGGACATTCTGCAAGGACCTTGTTAGCAGGAAAGCCTCATCCTCATTGGTTCTGTGGTGAGCACCAACCCCTCTACCGGCTGCCCCAGGGATATTGTCCTCATTGCCTCCCTGCCTGGCCCAGAGGCACGTGCAGCCTGTTTTTACAGCTTTTTACTGAGCTGAGCTGAGAGAAAATGCCAGCTTGATCCATTTTTCTTTCCTGTTCTTCAGACATGTGCAGGCAAAAAAGCTGGCTCAGCAGATTGCCTGCCTGGAGGATTTTGGATGGAAAGCAACTTCAGAGTCTCATCATTTAAAAGACCTGCTCTCTTCAAAAAGTAAGGGTAACAATAATAACAACTACCGTGGGTGGCTGGCACACTTGCTCTGTGCAGCCCCGGACAGGCACTTTACTTGCATTATTTTGTAGAATCTTCACCAGGACGCCGTAAAGTTGCTATTATTTTTTTCTGTTTTCCCATATGAACCTTAAGTTCAAGTTTAAACAGGTAGAAGCCAGAAAGGGAATCTTAGTTATCAGACTCCTGAACTCACACCTTGCCTATCCATTTATCTGTCTGTTTTAATTTATTTACTGATACTCCTTTCAAAAAGATTTGAGGCAATGATGGAAATACAAACAGAAAAGAAATAAAATTAAACCAACCAAGGCTATCAGAGTGAAGAGACTCTGAGACAGGAAAGTTCAGTGTTTTCTGCAACGGTTGAGTACGGTGTTCTGTGTATATTAGGTCAGCCCAGTTTGTTAATTGTGTTTTTCAGGTCCTCTCTGTCTTCACTGATTCCATTTTCTATCAGTCATTGAGAAATGTGTGTTAAAATGTCCCACTGTAGTTTTGGATTTCTCTCTTTCTCCTTTTCGTTCGATTGGTTTTTTCTTTTCTTTTTTTTTCTTTTTGAGACTGAGTTCTGCTCTTGTCACCCAGGCTGGAATGCAGTGGTGTGATCTCAGCTCACTGCAACCTCTGCTTCCCAGGTTCAAGCAATTCTCTTGCCTCAGCCTCCTGAGTAGCTGGGATTATAGGCACACACCACCACACCCAGCTAATTTTTTTGTATTTTTAGTAGAGACAAGGTTTCACCATGTTGGCCAGGCTGGTCTTGAACTCCTGACCTCAGGTGATCTGCTCTCCTTGGTCTCCCAAAGTGCTGGGATTACAGGCATGAGCCACCACACCTGGCTAATTTTTGCTTCATTTTTGAAGTTTTGTTATGAGACACATACTCGTTTGGAATTATGTGTTCCCAGAGGAGTGATGCTTTTTATTATCATTTATCATTTTTATTACTGTCCTTCTTTATTTCTGCTTTAAAGATGCCTTTGCCAATAACATAGCCTAGCTACATTTGCAAGGTATTTGTTTGTTTTCCATCCTTTTACTCACTCAACCTCACTGGGTCTTTATATGTAAGATGTGTCTCTGACAAGCAGGATGTAATTCTGTTTTTGCTTTTGTTTTTAATTCTAGCTTTGCAATCATTGCCTTTTAATAGGAATATTTAGTTTATTCACCTTTAATGTAATTGCTCATATATTGAATTATATGTGTAGGTCTACAATCACAATTTCTGTTTTCCGTCTGTTCCATCTGTTTTATGCTCTTCTTTCTTGACTTTCTTGCCTTCTTTTCAATTAATCATTTATTTATTATTTAAGTTTTACCCTCTATTATGTTGGTAGTTTACATTCTCATACTATTCTTTTAGGACATTTCTTAACAATGACAATAAGCATCCTTGACTTATTGAAGCCTACTAGATGACAGTACTATTGCCATTTGTGAACAGTAAAATTAAAACATTTTTAGGCCAGTCATGGCTGCTCATGCCTGCAATCCCAGCACTCTGGGAGGTTGAGGCAGGTAGATCACAAGGTCAGGAGTTCGAGACCATCCTGATCAACATGGTGAAACCTCATCTCTACTAATAATGCAAAAATTAGCCAGGCGTGGTGGCACATGCCTGTAATCCCAGCTACTGAGGAGGCTCAGGCAGGAGAATCACTTGAACCCAGGAGGCTGAGATTGCAGTGAGTAGAGACTGCACCACTGCACTCCAGCCTGGGCGTCAGGGTGAGATTGTCTAAAAAAAAATTAATTTTGTTACTTTAATTTCATATACTCTCTTTAAATTTAAATGTTATTGCTATCAAATATTTTTATTCTTTTTTTTTTAAGAAAAGTAGAAAGAGATAAAGAAAAAAAGATTAAAAGAGAGAAAGAAAGAGGAAGAAAAAGAGGGAAAGAGAATGAGAAACTTGCTCTATTGCCCAGGCTAGAATACAAACTAAAAATAGGTATTAAAGATCTCTTTTATGTCAATAATTATACATAACAACGGAGACAGGAAGGAATAAGGGAAGAAAATAACAAACAAATAGCCAACCAGTTTTTCATTTAAATCTGTGAAATGCTATGCAATTGCTGAAAAGTGATTTACTTCCAATTATATGGTCACTTTTAAAATAGGTGTAATGTGATACTGAGAAAAACGTACGTTTTGTGCATTTGGGGTGAAGAATTCTGTAAATATTTATTAAGTTTACTTGTTCCAGGTCTGAGTTCAAGTCATAGATGTCCTCGTTAATTTTCTATCTCGTTAATCTATCTAATGTTAACAATGTAGTGTTAAAGTCTCCCTCTATTATTGTGCGGGAGTCTAAGTCTTTTTGTAAGTCATTAAGAACTTATCTTAAGTGTCTGGGTGCTCCTGTATTGGGTGCATATATACTAAGATCATTAGCTCTTCTTGTTGCATTGATCCTTTTACCATTATGTAATGTTCTTCTTTGTTTCTTTTAGTCTTTGTTACTATTAAAGTCTATTTTGTCAGAGACGAAAATTACAACTCCTTTTTTTTTTTTTTCTCTCCATATGATTGGTGAATCTTCCTCCATCCCTTTGTTTTGAGTCTTTGTGTGTCCTTGCATGTGAGATGTCTGGATACAGCATACCGATGGGTTTTGACTTTTTTCAGTTTGCCTGTCTGTGTCTTTTGATTGGAGCATTTAATCATTTACATTTAGGATTAATATTGATATATGTGAGTTTAATACTGTCATTTAATGCTAGCTGGCTGTTCTGTCCATTAGTTGATACAGATTCTTCATTATGGCGATACTCTTTACCTTTTGGTAAGTTTTTGGGATGACTAATACTGGTTGTTCCTTTCTGTGTATAGTGCTTCTTTCAGAAGCTCTTGTAAAACAGGCCTGGTGGTGATGAAATCGCTGAGTACTTGCTTGTTCACAAAAAAACTCCATTTTTCCTTCCCTTATGAAGCTTAGCTTGGCTGGATATGAGATTCTGGGCCGAAAGCTCTTTTCTTTAAGGATGTTGAATATTAACCCCCACTCTCTTCTAGTCTGTAGGTTTCTGCTGAGAGATCTGCCGTTGAGTCCGACAGGCTTCCCCCTGTGGGCAACCTGACCCTTCTCTCTGGCTCCCCTTAGCATTCTCTCCCCCACTTCAACCCCGGTGAATCTAACAACCATGTGTCCTGGGGTTGTTCCTCTTGAGGAACATCCCTGTGGTGTTCTCTGTATTGCCTGGAGTTGAGTATTGTCCTGCCTTACTAGGTTAGGAAAGTTCTCCTGGACAACATCCTGAAGAATATTTTCCAGCCTGGACTCACTCCCTTTGTCACATTCAGGCACACCTACCAAACGTGAATTAGGTCCTTTCACAGTCCCACACCTGGAAACTTTGCTCATTCCTTTCCACTCCTTCCTCTCCAATCCTATCTTCTTGTTTCACTCTATTAAGTTGGTCTTCGACCTCTGATATCCTTAACTCTGCTTGATCAATTCGACTGTTAAAACCTGTATGTACTTTGCAGATTTCTCGTATTATGTCCTTCAGCTCCATCAATTCACCTATGTTCCTCTCTAAATTGTCTATTCTCATTAGCATTTCGTCAAACCTTCTTTCAAGATTCTTAGTTTCTTTACATTGGGTTAGAACACATTCCTTCAGCTCACAGAAGTTTCTTATTATCCACTTTCTGAAGCCATCACGTTCTCCATCAGGCCTTGTTCCGCTGCCGATGAGAAACTGCGATCCCTTGTAGAAGGACAGACATTCTGATTTTGGGTGTTTTCAGCCTTTTTACTCTGGTTTCTTCCCATCTTTGTGGATTCATCCACCTGTCATCTTTGTAATTGCCGACTTTCGGATTGGGTCTTAAGTGAATGTCCAACTTGCTAATTCCCAGCGCCGGAATCTATGTAATTTTCACTGTGGCAACCCAGTTCGCCAGCTGAAACAGCGGCGTTCAGATTCGTGGTGCTTTTCTGCCCGGGAATCTCTGGTCTGGCTTCCCTCTTCAGTCCCTTTTTCAATCAATCAGCTGAATGGGCGACTCTGCTTTCCTGGAGCTCCAAACGTCGACCAAGAGGGCACCCAGTCCTGTTTACTCTGCACCAAGAACCGCTGCACCGGGGTGCCGGCAAAACAGCCACGCCAGCCAAAAGAGTGGCGCTGGCGACCCGTGGGGCTCCTCCACTGGGAATCTCCTGGTCTGTGGGCAACAAAAATTCATCTGGAAGTGTGGCATCCACTTGTTCTCTGCGCTTTTCTTGGGAGCTACAATCCTGAGCCACTAGTAATCGGCCATCTTGGATCTCTCTCCTCTCTTTCTTTTTAAGTGAGATCCAGGAGAGAAAAACATAATCCAATGTAGAGCAGTCATTTTTGTACCATTCTCAAAGGTAGATTATTCTCAACATGAGTTTACATAATAGGAATGAAACAGTGAAGTCACCAAGAGAACTAGAAGGGGAGACTGACCAATGACCTCATGATGAGACATTTTTCCTCCCCTTTGCACTTATGGAGAAAACATATTTCAAATTCATAGCTCCTCAGTGCAGGGACCTATCCAGAGGTGACTAAGAAAGAAATGTCCAGTACTAAGAAACCCTGATATCAGCATTTGGATGTGGCCAACTGTTATTTTTCACTATTATATTTAAGGACATTTAAAAGGTTTATACTAAACTGAGAAATCTTAACCATCTTTACTTGGTTACAGATACCTTTGTACCAAAAACAAACTGTATTTCTCCACATTTCTTATCTTTACAAAGCCATTTCCTCTCTCCCCTGATATGAATGTGTACTATCAGCTGCCAGGCACACAGTCATTAACAGCACAAGCTTGCACAGAGAGCTCAGTGGGCAAAGGCAGCAGCCTTCCCGGCACCATACCATAGGTCTGCGCATCGTATGCATCATTGCCTTGTTTAATGTGCTCAAATGCATCGGCATCCTCCACCTGGGCCTGGGCCTGCTGAGCTGGCCCCTGCTCAGCGTGGCTGTCCGTATCCACAGTTCTCAGTCTCTTGTGCACATGCTCATTGTGATCACCCATGGAACGTTCATTGTCAGCCTGCCCAGGTTTCCTCTTAAAACTCTGAGAGAAATACAAAGAAATTGATCAGAGCCTTGCCTGTCATGACAAAAGGACACAAAATAAGCATAATATTCATCTGTAGGGGACAGGGGAAGTAAATTAGGTGTAGCCATACAAGAATGGAATTTAGTACGGCTATTAAAAAGAACAGGGCCTCTATATACTTACATAGAACAATCTCTATGATATATTTTTATATTTAAAATGAAGGCAAAGAAACACACTTTCACACATCCATATGTCATATATGCAGAAGATATCTCCAAAAGAAGAAAGAACTGATAATACCAGTTTGCTCTGGGGAAGGTCCGCTGGGGACAGGAATAGGATGTAAGCTTTTTAGGGGATTGGTTTTTTTACATTAATTTTGCATCATATGCATAAATTATACCCTACTTTAAAAACTTACTCTTAAAAAACAAAAGCCTTTGGACAACAATGAAAAGAGTGAGATGGGCTGGTGCTGGGCAACAGCACAGGGCACTTGGCTCTTAAGACTTCATGGCAGGAATCGGGGATGGGGGAGAGACACGTGCAGGGAAGAAGCCCAGTGACGGGATCCTGCCAGATAAACCCCATGGTCCTGGTCTGCTCACCAAGGCTACTATCATATCTGGTGGGACAGCAAAAGCCAGGAGTATGGCTTTAAAAAAAAAAAATCACTACATTTGGAGTATCTTTTTCAACAAGCAGCCTTCACCTAAGTTTAGCTGAGGAGTGATAGAAACCTGTGTTTTTTTCCTGGTGTGCTTCTGGGAGGCCATCCGGGCAATGAAATTCGATTCATGGCCTTCTGCCTGGTTTGCATCTGCAGATCCACTTCCGTGTTCCTAGGAAATCCCAAGCCACAAAAGAATGAGTTAGAAGAAGCTATTACAAGTCCCTGGTTACTATGCTGCATTGAGCACAACTTCTCTCACTGTTATTCTTTATTCTCAATCATACAATCACTCCTGCCTGTCTGTCTGCTCTGGAACTCACCATAACTAAGGCCTGGCCTATAGGCAGAAATCTGAGTGTCCAGGTATACCTTATGTTGTCCTCTCAGGGGCCTTTGTAAGGCTGCTTAGTTCTTTGCAGGAGTATTACGTCTCACTCCAAAGGCAGGACAGACCTCAACTAGAAACCAGGCTTCATCATCAACTAGCTGTGTACACCCGAGGTTGTCATTTCACTTTACTGAGGCTTATTTTTCTCAAATATACAATGGAGAAAAATAGTACAATATCATCTCATGGGGACACAGTGAGGACTTGAAGTAATGAAAATGTTTAGCACCTAATGGGTGCTCAATGAATAATTGTGGTGGAGGTGGTAGTCACAGGGTATAAGCAATATAAATGGTTCTTATTGTCATTAAGAACTAGGACTCAAAGAGACTGAAGTTGTCCAGGATCACCACTGTAACCAGCAGGTCCTCTGTTGACATTCCATGTTCTTTCCATAGCACCCAGCAACCTGAATTGTGGCCATATCAGAACACATCATCACCAGATCAAGGAGTGAAAAAGTGCTTTGCTTTTTAAATTAAACGTTTAAAAACCTGATGATGAGCAAGGAAAAGAAAAACATCATTAAAGGCATACATTGCCTGAAGTCTAAATTCCATGTTTCCTTCCTGGAGAGCTTCCTGAAAAACATGAACTTGATTCTCCAATCTAGAACTACCAGTCTAACAACTTTTTCTTATTATGCACACCACTTAAATATAGCTGACATTCTGGGGTTTGTCCTGGAGCCGATATAAAAATAAGTATCAGTCATGCACCACCTAACAACGTTTCAGTCAAGGAAAGACTGCATGTGCGCTGGTGGTCCCGTAAGATTATAATACCACATTTTTACTGTATCTTTTCCAGTTTAGATTCACAAATGCTTACATTGTGTTACAACTGCCTACAGTATTCAGTACAGTAACACACTGTACAGGTTTGCAGCCTAGGGGCAATAGGCTGTACCATCGACGTTTGTGTAAGCACACTCCAAGGTGTTCACACAATGACAAAATTGCCGAATGAGGCATTTTTCAGAATGTATCCCTGTCTTTGAAAAAATAATTGTTCAGTCACACATTGCTTAAAGAATGAGATGTGGTCTGTTAGATGTCAACAACAAAACAAACAACAAAATAACCAAACATAAACCAACTACTGCTACACAGAATGTGATGTCAGACAGGGAGAAGAGACCCTACTAAGAGGCAGCCGGTGGCTGCAGTGAAATCATCGATCACCTCTTTCCCCTGCTCCTTCTCAGGCGCGGCCCCAGCCAGCTCCATGGCCTGTGTGCTCTGCACGTTCTCCACACCAGTCTGCCCGCAGGAGGCGTGCTCCTTCCTCTCCAAAGCCTCTGGCACCTGCTCCTCTGTGTCAGAGTCCTCCTGTTCTTCCTCCTGCTTCTGCAGAGAAATCAAACACAGCATTAAATGCTCTGGGGGAAAAGCATAAGGTGGGAGACCCTGCAACAAGTGGGCTTCCCCATTCCTCACTGAGGGTCTTAAAACAGAAACTTAGAACTTCTCGGCAGTGCCACAGGTTGATGGAGGAGTATCCTAATAAGAGATTTTAATGGGAATAAGGTGATCTCTTCTTTCTCATTATTTTTAACATAAGAAAAGAGACATCCCGCGATACCTGGGGCTCAAAACCTTGGTCAGCAGGGCCATTCTCTCCACCTTCCTCGTCAGCTTCCCTGTCTTTTTCCTCCAGAGACTGCTGCTGCTCCTCGGAGTGTTCTTCAGCATGCTGAGCAGCATCTCCATCTTGGTCATCAGCTCCTGTGTCCATTTCCTCCTCCTCTTCTGCCTTGTCATCTTCACTGGGGCCTTCCTCGGGCTCATGTGGACTCTGACTTTCATTCTGATCAGTCTTAGTCTCTCCTCTTTCCTCAGCTTCGTGACCTGCTTCTTCTGGGTTTTCTTTTATCTCCAAAGGATTCTCTTCTGTATAGATACAACAAAAAGGAAGAACACACAATTTTTTTAACCTCCATGATTTCTTAAGCTGGGAGCCCGTTATGCAAGTTTTGTCTTATTACAATTCTCTAAACCAGCGATTGGCAAATTGTGACCCATAGGCCAACCTGGCCCTCCACATGTTTCTATGAAGAAAGTTCTACTGGCCAGGCATGGTGGCACAAGCCTATAATTCCAACACTTTGGGAGGCTGAGACGGAAGGATCACTTGAGCCAAGGAGTTCAAGACCAGCTTGGGCATGCATCATAGTCAGACCCCATCTTTTACAAAAAATAAAAAACTAGCCAGGCATGGTGGCACATGCCTATGGTCTCTGCTACTCAGGAGGCTGAGGCAGAAGGATCACTTGAGCCCAGAAAGACAAGGCTGCAATGAACTATGATCATGCCCCAGCATTCCAGACTGGGTCACAGAGCAACACCCTGTCTCCAAAAAAAAAAAAAAAAATTTATTATCTGAAACTTTATAGAAAAAGTTTGCCCACCCTTGCTCTAAACCATATGCACACATACAGTTGTTTCAATGGCATATTTCATTAAAAACTAATAGCTAATCTACCCACCCACCCCAAAAAAACCCCATAAACCAAAAAAACACAATAGGAAAATTTTAGGCCAACGATAGGAAATGACAGCTTATAATGCTCAGTTATCATTGTGAATAATTGGTGGATATCATTATCATATATAAAAAAACAACTTACATTGAAATAGAAACACTGTTATTTTGAAAACGTTTTGTCAAAAGAGCTTTTCTATACTTTGGACACTTCAAATATCAGTTATTAGCAAATTCTTAAAATAACTGTCTTTTTTTTTTTTAATTTAAAAATAAAAAATACATTTTCTTTTTTTAGAGACGTGGTCTCGCTGTGTTGCCCAGGCTGAAGTGCAGTGGCTATTCACAGGCGCGATCCCACTACTGATCAGCACGAGAGTTTTGACCTGCTCCGTTTCCGACCTGGGCCGGTTCACCCCTCCTTAGGCAACCTGGTGGTCCCCCGCTCCCGAGAGGTCACCATATTGATGCCGAACTTAGTGTGGACACCCGATCGGCATAGCGCACTACAGCCCAGAACTCCTGGGCTCAAGCGATCCTCCCACCTCAGCCTCCCGAGTAGCTGGGACTATAGGCACGCGCCACTGCGCCCGGCCTTTTTTTTTTTTTGGAGACAGAGTCTTGCTCTTGTTGCCCAGCCTGGAGTGCAATGGCACAATCTCGGCTCACCACAATCTCTGCCTCCAGGTTGAAGCAATTTTCCTGCCTCAGCCTCCTGAGTAGCTGGGATTACAGGTGTGCACCACCACACCTGGCTAATTTTGTATTTTTAGTAGAGGCAGGATTTCTCCATGTTGGTGAGGCTGGTCTTGAACTCCCAACCTCAGGTGCTCTCCTGCTTCGGTCTCCCAAAGTGCTGGGATTACAGGTGTGAGCCACCACACCCAGCTAATTTTTTAATTTTTACAGACAGAGTCTCACTTTGTGACCCAAGCTGGAGTTCAGTGGTGAGATCATGGCCCACTGCAGCCTCAACCTCCTGGGTTCAAGCAATTCTCTCGCCTCAGACTCCTGAGTAGCTGGAACTACAGGTGTGTGCCATCATGCCCAAGTAATTTTTTTTTTTAATATTTAGTAGAGACAGAGTCTCTACGATTGTTGTTCAGGCTGGTCCTAAACTCAGAGCTCAAGTGATTCTCCCACCTTGGCCTCCCAAAGTGTTAGGATTACAGGTATATGCCTCTGCGACCAGCCTATTTTTTTTTTTAATCTATTATTTAATTAGCAAATGATTTTAAATACGCCAACAATTTTAAATACGTTTCCTTAGTATACAAAATGTGTCTGGCTATTTAAAAGCAGATAGCTTATTACATTCTCAGTGGATTTTAATTTTCTTAATTTTATGCTTTCTTGGTTATTGACTTTGTTTGCACCTAGATTCCAAAGTTAATTTTTACATAAATGGCACCTCTTATTCATAACTTTATAACTTGCTATTTTTGTTCTAATACAGGATTATAAAAATATACATATACATTTTTAAAAATAGATTTTCCAACTGTGTAACTGATTCATTTATCAGTGAGGCTAGCTCGTATCTTTCTGTCTGGTTAAGCAGAAGGAATGGGGCCCTCTATTACAGGGGCACCTCCAACACAATGCTTTCAACCAATACGAGACAATATTCTCTAAAGGAGTCACTAGGGTTGAAAAAATGGGTGACAAAGGCACTAAATACTGTCATATGCCATGTGATTTCTCTTGGGATTATTTAGTCTCATTCCCCACTATACGCATGTGACAATCAATAACTAAAAATCATTTCCCTAAAAAAGCTATAACTGGACTCCACAACAGCTTGGTATGCCCAGACTGCACAGCGTTTACACCATCCCATGAGATGGGACACACAGTAACGGCTATGAAGATACAGTGCTATGTGTGAAGCACTACCAGGGCACAGCAGATAGGACGTGACAGTAGTTTGAGAGATACATGTTGGTTGATGAGCTGTAGGGGACACTCACATGAGAAACACTATAAAGGCAAGGCGAACCATTTCCTTAAACAGATTGAGCCAACCAAAATGCTTTATCACCTGGCCATAACACTGAGCTAGCTCTCGAAAGACAAATCAGTTACTGTTCATTTGTAGTGAGTTCTAACTGGTGTCTGTTTCTGAAAGACGTACCTTCTCCTTCTTCATTGTCAGTGTCCTCACCACCATTCTTGTCCTCACTGTCGAGGTTCAAGTCATCTGGAAGGTCCAAGGCCTCAGGTTCTGGCAGCTTTTCCTGATTGCTGTGGTAAGGGTCCACCTCATTTTCATCATATTCCCTCTTTGGGACAATGGAGACAACGGAGATAAAATAAAAATACAAAACTTTTTTTAAAAAGTAGAATTCCCGTAAAATCAGCTCTAAGTATTTACACTGTGAGAAAATACAATATGTGTTCCCTAAAATTACATGTACACATTAGTATTTTAATAATATTTTTAGATCTTTCATGTTGGAATCTCAAATTTCACTTTCTTGCATATCTTCCAAGGACAAGTGGTGCTATGTTAATTAATCTCAAAGAAACTTACAAGACAAAATAAAGAAGGGATCAAAGGTTTGTTTCACCTTCTGATGTCTAGCAGAAGCCCAAACAACATATGAACTACTCAGTCAGGAACCAACAGTTAGATATTTTATGTTAAGAGCCTCTTGCATATTCTTTTATGAGGTAATAGGAGAGCAGTCAGCGAATAAGGGAAAATATGTCTTGAGACACCCCAAGAATTATGCAGTTCAAGAGCCCTGGCCTTGAGTCAGGAGAGCAGATCAGTTTCAAATTTTCATTACCTCATCTATTTGTTCATTGATTTTGTCTTCACCTTGTCCACCATCATCAGTTTCTGCTTCTTCCTTTTCTTCCTTCTTATCTTGCTGGCTTTTATCTTTGTTCGATTTGCCACTATCCAAGTTGTCATCTTTAGCAACAAGTTCAGAATCTTCCTAAATGTTAAAGGAAGAAAAAACAGTTACCACACTCAATCCAAGAAACTGCTTCTACATGGTTTGACTTAGACATGCATAATTTCTGCCTATTGGACCTATCCCCATGGATAGCTGATGAAGTACCATCTGTGACCTAGAGAAAACAGTGCAGGTCTCCCTGTCTCAGCCCTGGAGTCTCCTAAGCTGGGAGCTGGAGAAATTCAGTGGCCTATAGGAGAATCAGCTTAGAACATCTGCATTGAGTCTTGTTCATCTCCCTCCTCCGTAACACATGGGATGACTCAGGTCAGGCTACTTTTTTAGCTCTGAATGTAATCAATGAGATAGGATAGAAAAAATAAAAAGAAGAATGGAAGAAAGAGAACAAAACCAAATACAGAAAAGGAAGAGAAGTAAATGACAGAGAATGGCAGGTGGTGGGCAGATTACCTCTGCTCAGCTTGTTTGGAAAGGGAGAAATCTTTTAATTACCTCATCCATTCCTGGTCCTGTTTCTTCAGTTTTACTGTCTTCCTCCTCATCTTCCTCCTCATCGTCATCACCCCAAAGCCTCTCATCTAGTTTGTCAGCTTCCTCACCATTGAGATCACCCATCTGCTTATCCAGGTCTCCGCCCTCGCTATCTGATTTCTCATCATCCTCTTCTGAAAGGGAAGGCACTGAGCTTAGTTAGGCAGATCTCCAAATTGACCCAGTCCTGCGCTGTAAGAAAGGTATGGACCTGCTTCCTGGGTAAGGGCCCCACCAGGATTTACTGCCTTTTTCTACAGAAAACACCACATGCATGGATGCCTTTAGATCTACACATGTCAAAAACAAAGTCCTACTACACAAAGTCCTACTGTGTTTTGCAAAGTGGAGGAACAAGGAAGTCTCTAATGTGTGAGCAGATGGTAAGAAGAGAAGGGAAATACCTATCAGGATGCCTGGTTCTAGTGCTAGGGGAATGGCCATTATGGGACTCAGCAATCTGAGTTTTACGTCTGTGAAATGATGGGGTTGGACTACATGATTTCTATTGGTCCTCCCCATCTTCAATATACTGCTATGATTTTTTTCCAATATCTAAAATCAGGTCTCAATCAGGTCTTCTTTTGTCTTTGCACAGGGTCTACTTTGCCAAAGGTCATATCTTATGTGCCTTAGGCAAACTGTACACTAAGGTCAACTTTCATTTCTGCAAGATATTCATTTTAGAATAAGACATAGTGTCTCAAATTGGAGAAAAATTTTGGGCAAGGGCTGAATTATGACATAAACATATGACAAACAACAATGTACTTTAAAAAATCATATTCTCAAATAATTTTTAATGACAGGGAGAATGTTCTTAAGATATTAAATTTAAAAAGCAGACTACAGAACTGTATATGGTCTGTGTGTGTGTATACACGAAATAAATGGAAAGAAATATACCACAATTTATTAAGTGCTATGAGTGGTAGGCCTGAGGGGGGATCTATTTCTTTCCTATATTTTTGCTCCAAATCATCTACAACAAACATCTACTATTTTTCTAATTAGGAATAAAAGGTATTTTAAACATCACACAGAACAATTTGCCTTTCGTTGAGAGCTCAGCTCCATTAGGGATCTTCTCCTTTCAAGCTTCCCTGAAGGGCACTACTGAGCCACTGCATGTAGCCCATGAGGCAGCTAGAATATCAGTCAATATCTTAGTTTACTCTGATGAGAAGACTCTGAGACTAGGGACTTCTGCCTCAGTGGAGATGGTGATGGTACATGCAGCTGCTGAGGTTTTCATTTGCAGTTAAGCACAGAAACCAACTTGTTTCAAAAGATTATATCAGGTTCCTTATTAGGAACATGTAATTTCCTGGATAAAATATTTATACTTTGAAAAATAAGAATGAAGTGACAGATAATCTCAAACCTTGTTCTTCAAGCTCCCCATCATGCATTTTCCCATCAAAGTCTTCCGACATCTCAATGGCGTTATTCTCGCCCTTAATATCAGATTTTGAATCAGGATCCTCTTTGTCTTTTTCTTGACCCTTCTGAAATGTATCTTCCACCTATATAAAAAAACATTATATTAAACATAAATAAATGCTGTAACTTTACCAATGTTTGCTTCAGCTCTGAGATATAAATGCCAAGATTAATGGTGTAAAAATATATTTAGGAGAGGGAAAAAAAGAGAAACAAGAGACAGTCACATGGAATTTGTAAAATTTCTGGAGTTAGTTTCCACTTTATTGCATTTGTAATCAAAGAATATAAAATTTCATTCAGGTTTTCTTATTGAGAATTGTAAAAATCCCAGGGACATTTGAAAGAATACATAGTCTTTGTAGGATAAAAAATTCACCAATCTTTTATTATTCAATTATTTAATGCTATTTTTGTCACTATGATCGCTGGAAGACAGTGACCCAGGAGAATCTTGTTCATTCTTCCTTAGTTTATATATTTCTTTCATTAAAAAAATTATTTTTTATGTTTTTAGACAGGGTCTCACTGTGTTGCCAGCCTGGAGTACAGTGGCACAATCATGGCTCACTGCAGCCTCAACCTCCTGGGATCAAGCAATCTTCTGCCTCAGCCTCCGAAGTAGCTGGGACCACAGGCACATGCCACCACGCCCAGCTACTTTTTGTATTTTTAGCAGAGATGGGGTTTCACCATGTTGGCTAGGATGGTCTTGATCTCCTGACCTCATGATCCACCTGCCTCGGCCTCCTAAAGTGCTTGGATTACAGGTGTGAGCCACCGTGCCTGGCCAATACTAGTATTTCTATAAGAAAACATGGAACTTGGGGGTCAATGAATACACAGAATTTAAAATTCAGCAGACACCACCAAATTGTTCTGGAAGCTTTTTATTCCACATAATGTTTTTTGCAAAGACTGTACTTTTTAATAAGGTTTGCATCTTACAGTCTTAGTCCATAGCATCTGAATATTTCAGAAGGTTGCTTGATTCCAACCAAAAAAGGATACAGATTTTTAAAACTTTCAATATGCCCTACAGATATACAACAGCAAAACCTATTAACAGCATATTTTGGCATTATTGTTTAATACAATTATCACTTAAGATAGCCAGGCCTTTTATGCTTAAAAATACTATCAAAAAATACTCTAGAAAATCATCAGCAAATATCTCCCCATTAAAAAAAAAAAGTAAAAATCATTTATTTCCTCCATAATTATAGCCAAAACCAGTGACAGAGTTGCAAGGTTCCTTCCTGTGGTTTTTAGGCTTTTTATTTACACCCACTGCCCAAGCACCAATGTATCTAGGGCTCTGTAGATCAGATTTAAAATCATTAACCTAGTAAAAACCATTTTTATGTGCAACTTAAATACTGAAGAGTGATCTTCTGTCAACTGTATACCTATGTGAAAACATACCTGTTCTTCATTTTCTATCTGGTCACTCACATCCTTCATGCCCTCGCCTTCTCCAATTCCACCTCCCTCATAGTCATGGAACTCCGTTGCTCCCTCTCCAGCTGAATCTTCCATAAATTCTTTGGGCAAGCAAAATCCCTTAGAAAAAAGAAAAAGGAAGTGAACGATTAGACACAAAAGCAATTTTAAAAGGGGATTTTCATTCTTGCCATAGGAAAACAATTGAAACACATGCTGAATTGTTTTTCTAGCTTATCATCTTAAATGCTGCTGGAAGTACAGCAGACTTCTGACATTCTTTTTCTCTTGGTGCTAATAGTTATGCAATTTCACAGCCTGACATCAGATATAACATATAACTTGACTTTGTAAAGGTCTCTGGCATGTGGTCATTTGTCACTCTGCCAAGACAAAAATCTAAGTGAAGTATACTAGAAGGACAGTATTTAGGAAAAAGTCCTTGAGCAAGGCAGAACAGGCTCTGAAGAGAACACAGCCAGACACAGTAGTAACTGTGAAATGTTCAACAAAACTATTTTATACATGAAAATAACCTGAGAAGAATACCAGCGCCCTGAACAGAAGTAAAAAGAAAAAGAAGTAATGACTCTCAATCAGAAATTTTAATTTTGTAAGAGAAAATATATACTATGAAGATATTTGTCAACCTGAGGAAGAGAATGCACTAAAAAAAGCTGCTAATTAGCAAGGAATTAAGATCCAAAACCAGTAAACGCTAATCATGACTTGGTTACACAGAAGCAGCTTCCTGTGGATCAAGAGCTTTAATTACAACCTAGATCTATTATCTTAGCACTGTCTAACCTACTTTCAAGTTCCCTTGGAACTACTCAGAAAGGATATGAATACAATTTGGACACTTAGACACTTTTAGTACATAGATTGGAAAATACAGTTTGGCTTACTTAATTTTTGCACTGAACTACATTATTTAAAAGAGAGACATTCATATATAGGCAAAGAATAAGACCACATAGAGGGCAGTTTCAGATGCCCTTACCAGAGCATATCACTGCAGCAGTTACATGTGGGATTGCCATCCAGCTCCCAACATTCTGCACATATCAGAGCCGTTCTACCCAAAACAGACAAAGGTCTGACAGGCCAATGTCATTCTAAAGCCTGTCAGACAAGAGCTATGGTGCAAATGGACAGATCAAGCTGAGCCAAATCTCAAGGCAGCTGTACCATACATTTTCCTGCCACTGACTTTGGCATACAGTGTTTATTCCAAGAAGCAATGGAATGTTAAGATTGGCTTGGTGTCCATCAGAGGGGACAAACCTGAGACTCATTCTTTTACTTTTTATTCAACAGATAAACATATTTATCCTCTTGATACACGGCATTAGGCTTGGCTTCCACTTTTCACCCTTTCCAGTATTTTAGAGACTCATAACTAAAAGCTTTTAAGTGTTTATAAGAAATCCAGACCCTATGTTCAATTTGTAAATTCCTATCTTCCTCAAGTACATCTCATCTATACTTAGCTTGGAGAAAATCTTAGACTGCTAAGGAAGAACAAAAACAAAACTCATATACTCAAATGCAGGTGGTTCTCGTCCTCACAAAAATGCTTAGGAGTATAGGCACATCTCATTTACAAAGGAGGAAATTGAGGCTTAGAGAGGTTAGGAGAGACCGACAGCTGGATGCCTCTGTAACTAGACCCACCCACACCGTGTTGCTCTTAGATTTCACTGTCTGCTGCCCCTGAGTTTCAAGGGGAGGGTCTACAGTCTCTACAACCTCAGTGCTTTTCACAGTACTGGGTACATGGCTGGCTGAATGAACAAATGATTTCCCTGCTAAAGAAAAAAATAATACTAATAGTCCCATTGTCGTTTAATCATAATTACACCTACATAGTTAAAAGAAAACTTAGTAGCCTTAAGGGTTTATCCTACAACTCTAGTTCAAGAGTTATCTGAAGATTTAAATTGGGGATGGGAAGGGAAGGGTATTAACAGAAAGCAGCAGCTGTTAGCCCTGGAGTCTAGGGAACTCATCGGTTTAGGGGATGGGGTCGGGTGAGGATAGGGGGTGTCATCTGCAGGTTCTGAGACTTTCGTGGAAACTCTGTTAGCAAAAGGATGCCAGACGAAGCCCTAAATGATCCACAGGGAGAGCAAATCACATCTTGCTAAAAGCCTATCTCACCAGAGACTAATAACATGAAATTTAAGTGGGTCCCTGCTGCTCACAGCGCACCATGTGAACAGTCCTTACCTTCTGGGCAAGCTCCGTGAAGACCTGGGCAAGCACAGAGAGCAGCTTCGCAGTACTACGGTGAGTTGCCAAAGACATGGTCAGGAAGAAGAGGACGAGGTCTGAGTAGCTGGAGAGGACCGGCATGAGGCGCACCAGCAAGGAACAGGATTGGCTGAAGAACTGAGATCAAAACAAAACGAAAGGCCAGCTCACACTGCTTGGTGGGTACCAAGTTTCCATTCTGGAACTAGATAGTGGTGGTGATTGCACAACATTGTGAATGCACTAACTAGTGCTAATGGCAAGTTACATGTATGTGTTTGTGACCCCCATCCCACCCCAATATACACAGCTCACTGAGATTTCTTCATTTACATAAATTGTCACAAAAGTACACTTTAAATTCTCAGACTGATGTCTCCTTTGGCTCTGTTGGTTTTTAAAAAACAGAATGTTGGCCAGGCACTTTGGGAGGCCAAGGTGGGTAGACTGCCTGAGCCCAGGAGTTCAAGACCAGCCTGGGCAATGTGGCGAACCCCATTTCTACAAAAAAATACCAAACCAAAAAAACATATAGCCAGACGCCTCTCTTCAAAACTTTAAAAATTAGCTGGGCATGGTGGTGCATGCCTATAGTGCCAGCTAACTGGGAGGCTGAGGTGGGAGGATCACCTGAGCCCAGAAGGTCAAGGCCACAGTGAACCGTGATCATGCCACCACACTCCAGCCTGGGCCACAGAATGAGACCTTGTAAAATAAAATAAAATAATTTTTTATGTATGAAAATTTTACAGTTTTTTTTTTTTTTTTTTTTTTTTGAGACTTAATTTTGCTCTTGTCACTCAGGCTGGAGTGCAAAGTCTTGATCTTGGCTCACTGCAACCTCCGCCTCCCAGGTTCAAGTGATTCTCTTGCCTCAGCCCCCCAAGTACTTGGGATTACAGGTGTGTGCCACCATGCCTGGCTAATTTTTTTTTGTATTTTTAGTAGAGACAGGGTTTCACCATTTGGCCAGGCTGTTCTTGAACTTCTGACCTCAGGTGATCCACCTGCCTTGGCCTCCCAAAGTGCTGGGATTATAAGCATGAGCCACCACGCCCTTTTTTTGTTTTGAGATGGAATGAGACCTTGTAAAATAAAATAAAAAATAAAAATAAATTATAAAATAATGTTTATAAATAAATTCTATTCTATTGCTGATTCAAAGTTAGCACTAGAGGCAATGCTACAGAATAACATACAATGTCCTACGAAGTAAGTTGCTTCTCTGGACTTAATGCAGAGACTACAACTGCTTACTCTGTTGGCTTACCATAGTGGAAATGGTGTTGACAGAGGGTGGCCGCTAAGCCTTAATTGATAACATCGTCTATCATTAACATCAAATACTTGGGAGTATGTGAGTAAGATATGAAAGAATCCTAATATAATGGATATTCTGAATGCTTAGCAGTTTTGCACTTATGCATCTTACAATTAGCTAGCAAGCCCTAAGCTTTTCAAAGCTTGTCAATGACTTTGCATGTTTAAATAAAGAGACCAAGTTCTTGGTGATGGTGGCACTGAGGCGTGCTCTGGGACTTATCTACATGGAGTGAGGTGAAGCCCACTCTGCCTTTGCTCAGTACATTGGAAAAAGCTTGTAAAGAACAGTTAGTTACCAGTTGCTTTGCTGCTATGCCATCCTCACCGTACGATTTCAGCCTCTCCAACAGCTCAGAGATGGCGGAAATTATTTTCTGCACATGTAAAGTGCTCACATCAGCCCAGAAGTCATCCTCTAAGAGTTTTGTTAGATGTCCTGATTGAAGTCTCTCAAAGCCTGCTGCCCCATTCATTCAGAGAAAATAACATGATGAATAACAGAAAACAAATCCTTTCATCTCTATTCATGCAGACATCTAACATCCACCCTTAACTATTTAGCCACAGAAATAAATCATCAAATAGAAAAATTAAATCAGGCATGAAACTAATTTCTGCCTGATCTCAGACATACCACACTCTTCTTGTGGGCTTGCTTGGTCAGTGTTCTCCTCTGCTTTTTCATTCTTTCTTTCTTCTAGGTTCTGAATGGCACAGAGGATGGCTCGGATGGCAATTTCCATTTGCTCGAAAAAATCTTCCACAAACCCTTCGTCCAACATTTGATTTCCTAGTAAGTAACAGGGTGCAAAACAAACATACAAATGAAAGACACCACTCATTGGTTTAGTCCCTCTGGAATTCACTAAAAATACTCATTTACAGATGAGCTACTGTGTCAAGCTGTGCCAGATACAAAGAAAAGAGACAAATTCCTTGCCTTGATAAACCTACAAGTTTATTACCTTGTATTAAAACAATTTTACTAAAACAATGTAAAAAAATATGAAAATAACCATTAAGACACTATGAATAAACATTAACTTAGTGCAAATATCAGCTCTAAGCTTTTTCAATCTAAGGGAAAACTAACAGACAGTGAGTTTGTGCTGCCTTCCTATGCATACTACAGAGTATGTAACAGGCATTCACACAAATGGGGCAAAAGTTAAGAGCTGTGGATTTCAACCACACCTGCCTGCCTCAGAACCCTGGACAGGTACATGTAGACCAAAACATAATGTGTCTTTATGATAATGAGACTTACATCTACAAGACATCATTTCTGTACTGGGCTTTTATTCCCTGACTCAAAAATATTCCTTACCTCCTTGGCTACCTGAAGTAAGTAAATGTGTCTTCCAGGTGATAAAGTCAGCCACGGCTTTACTAATTTCTCCTCTTATATATTCCAGACTTTCCACTAGTGCCATCTGTGAGTCTCTTTGCTCAACCTCCATCCCTGGAAGAATGAACAAGGACTCTAGGCCCTGCAAATGAACTGATATCTGGGACAAGCAACTCAGTGCAGAAGAGCAAACTTCAAAATCTTTCCTGTAACAGAAATGCCACAATGTTGAAAATAATACACTACAGTTCCCACAGACACACACCCCTACCTCCAACCACTACAATGTATGCAAGGTAGAATGCACCCTATCTAGAGGTTTACAGCTGAACACATGCCACAAAGTGCTGTACAGGTCCGCTGAATAACACAGGACTGAAGCACAGTTCTTTTCATAATTTTATTCCATTACTAAACAACCAGGTTTACTAATGGAATAAATAAATAAATACCTAGGTTTAGTAATGGAACAAAATACTAAACACCTAGGTTTAGTAATGGAATAAATTTCTAAATAAATTACTAAACTTATTCCATTAAGACTAATGATATTCCATTATCATTAGTCTTTGGTGGGATAGGCTTTTATTTTGGACCACCACAAATAGCAGGATGTGATTTGCTCTCCCTGAGGATTATTTAGGGCTTCGTCTGGTATCTTTTTGCTAAGGCTGTTTCCACTGAAGTCTCAGAACCTGCAGATGACACTCCCTATCCCCTCCCCACCCATACCCTAAACCAATGAGTTCCCTAGACCCCAGGGCTGTCTAACAGCTGCTGCTTTCTGTTAACACCCTTCCCTTTCCATCCCCAATTTAGATAAGCACAATAAGAATCTAAGCACACAGAGAAGAGCAAAGACATAGACACACGTACCAAGAATGAAAGAGAGTCTCACAAGACTGCTGCCTAATTTTGTCAATGTCAGCTTTCACTGTTGTAATGGTTTTTAGCATCTCTGTTAATCTCACAGTTGACTGTTGCCAAAGCTGATCCTGTTTCCGCATCCGGCAACCAAAGGGCAGCTGAATTCCAGGAACTGGAGATGGGTAGCTCAGATTGGAGGGAATTTGGTCTTGCACTACTCCACAAAGTTGTCCACTGCTAAGTTCTGGTCCTTCCAGGCAGGGGGCAGGAGGCTGACCCAGTGCCTGGGCATCGCCATGGCCTGGAGCTGGCCCTACACTGGGGCAGCACTGGAGGAGCCAGGAGAGCTGCTCGAGCAGGATCTGGCACTGCATGGCCAGGTGCTGCAGGCGCTCAGTCCACTGCTGCATGCCATCCTGAGGGGGAAAGGCCACGGGGTAGGCCAGGGGCCCCGTCAGCCTGCTATGAATCTCTTGCACACAGCTGAGGAGGTTCCTGTACAGAGAAACCCATGGGAAAAACACAATGAATGGCACCTTAAACCATGTTACCATATTGCTTTAAAAGAAATTTGTGTTTCTGAACAAGCCTGGGCTTTTTCATATAGTCAAAAAGGAATAATCCCCCAGATAGGTAAGAAATCTGTTAAAATGCCTCCCAAAGTACTTAAACCCATCCCTCAGTCTTTCAGGAAAAGCATCACAACACAATCACACCACTACAGAGACTTCAACTAGGATTATCTAGTAAATGTACTGAACTTTGCTATATAAACCCTAAAGAATGGAGCAGGAAATACCTGAAGCTAGAGTGAATAGTCTGGAAGTACTATCTCTCAGCTACGAATCCATTCGACAGATGATGACAACCTTCCTAACTGTCCTCATCTCTTAATTATCTGTTTCCATTGAGGAGCCTCCATGTATGGCTCAGCAGACTGCCATTTGGAGGAATCCCAAAAGCCTAAGTAACAGAAGCAGACTCACATCTCATCTGTGCCCAAGACCAGGACACCCTAATATCATAAACACGACCCTATCTAGCAGCCCACATGGACTTTCGGCAACATATATCCTCATTCCAGACACAGGTATAGTTCACCCATGACAATTTTCACTGCCTGACGCAGCCCCAAAATCTCCCCAGCTCCATATTCTCAGGAGGTATATAGTCAAAGCACGGAGGGAGAGGGGCTCTAGAGGCCTATCACTGAAAGCAAGGGGCAGAGCCAGGAGAAACCCTACCTGCCTCTTTGGGCCTTAAATTCATTTCACAACTGAGAGCATGTCTTATTCCTCTCCCCATATGCAGCAACTCTGAGCTGACTGACCCAATTCTTAATTCATGCCACAAGCCCAACTCATCAGCTGATACCTGAGGATGATCCACTGCTCACTAAGCATGGTCAGGGAGCGCCGCTGTCGGACAAGCATCTTCATCAAATGTGCCGAGAACCCTCTGCACCGCTCTGCATTGCCCATGCCCATCTCCTGGCAGGAGAAGGAAAAACATGCTGAAGGGGCTGCTGGCAAACCCCATCCACAGCTGTGCCTCTAGAAAGTTGTTTCTGGACTCTTCCAGGGGAGGAGTCCCTTGTTAATATAAGTGACAGACATGCACTCTAAAGATGACATATTCTTTTTTTTTTTGAGCAGTGTTTCTCCAATTATGCTTGCACAGATCATCGATATTCCATAGACAGGAACTGGATTTAACTCCAACAATCCATTTATTAGTGGGCTTTTCTCAATTCACAAAGGGAAAAAAGATCCGAACATGGCATTCTCAATTTGAAGTTTTTCTTAATTTTTCTAAACATTTGGTCCTGCTGGTAAGTGTAACAGAATTTAAGATGCTTTCTGATTTTGCAAAGAATTACACTGATTTATATTTTACGTTTAAGGATATACTGCAGAAAGCTCAGTTCCACTAACAAGCTGTTATCACTTAACAAGGTCTGAGAATGTGGCCTGGGATGAACAGAATAAGAGCTTTCCCTGGTACCCTGCAAGTCCAATGTTCTATCATTCTACCTTGGCAGGAGTTGCTAGTGCTGCGTTAAGCCTGGCATGCCGTGCAAGAGAGCGATAAAAATACTTCTGACATCCATCCCATGAAGATGAGATTTCTGTGAGCAGCCTGGAAAAGATATCAACATCATTTACTTAATTAAAACCACACTCTCCCACCCCAGATCCTAAAAACTCAGAGATTAGTATATTTGGCCATAATCAAGGGTCAGCTGTCTGAATAGGTTTTTTCCATGAGGACTCACTCAGTGAGGCACTCAACAGTCCTTTACTTAACAGATGTATTTTATACTCAGCACTGGAAGTATCATGGGGAAATAAATGATGCTGACAATACGGTTTCTTCAATGAAACCTTCTTATTTTGGCAGTGGAGGCTAGGGGATCATAAACTCTGATGCCTACAGGGGCCAGGCAAATAACATAAGAGGACTAAAGACAGCCAAGCACAAAATGATGCATGGCAGTGACAGCTGACCTCAATGTGGGGAAGACACAGGGGTTGTTGAGGGCTCAAGTAAGCTGGAGAGTATGTATCCTATCCATAGGAGGAAACTACTATTCAGCTACAGCACTGCTGGCTGACTGGGAATGCAAGCCCACTTGGCAAATTTTCCTGAAAAACTGAAAATCCAGAATGCTTATGTAAAATTTCCCCTGTCTACAATGTTCTGTTGAATTCAAATTAACCCTGGGAGGGCCAACTGAGCAAATAAAACGCAAATGTGTACTATACCCAGCTCATGCAAAGCATCATTCACAACATTCTCTGTTGTGTTGTAGATAGAGGTAGCTCTGCCTGTTTCAAGAGTGTATGGACTCACAAATTCAAGAACATCTTAGAACTTATGAGGGATATATGTATATAGAGCAACTAAAAATATGTCATTTTCCCATAGATTTCCACATGTATGATCAAATGAAGTGAGCAGACCTCAGGAAAATCAAAAAACAACAACAACAAAAAAAGGAGAGGTAAATGCAAGGAAGAAAGAGGAAGAAAAGAAATGGGTTTTTTTGAGACAGTCTTACTTTGCTACCCAGGCTGGAGTATAGTGGCACAATCTCAACTCACTGCAACCTCCACCTCCTGGGTTCAAGCGATCCTCCTGCCTCAGTCTCCTGAGTAGCTGGGATTATAGGCATGTGCCATCATGCCTGGCTAATATTTTCTATTTTTAGTAGACACAGGGTTTTGCCATGTTCCTCAGGCTAGTATTGAACTCCTGACCTCAAGTGATCTGCCCACCTCAGACTCCCAAAGTGCTGGGTTTACACGTGTGAACCACTGCACCCAGCCTCACACTTTCATTTGAATGTCCATCAGGAATCAGATCCTGAGCCAGGCACTTTTGTAAGTGGTAGCCACAGCGGTACTGCTATTCCCATTTTTGCAAATGAGGCCAAGGAGTTTTAAATTACTTGCTCCATTTATAAGCAAGGAAAAAACAATGAAACCAGACAAACCTCGAATCAGCCTCCCGAGTGCTGCTGACGATGGACAATGCGCTCCGGAGATCTAACGGGTGAAGATGAAGCATCTCTTGAGGATTTTTTGAACGGGCCCATGCAAGACCTTTGCGATATGACAGACCTAGGAAATAAACCGCATTCACTTAAGCAAAGATACTTAGTAGAGACCGGACGTGCCTGCTCTCCCCTGCTACTCAAAGCAAAATCTTCTAAACAGCATCACCTGAGAGCTGGTTAGAACTGGATAGTCTCAGGCTGCACCCACAGCAACTCAAACAGGATCAGCAGCTGCACTTTCACAAGATTCCCCTGGTGATTCACATGCACGTTCAAGTTTGAGAAGTACTGCTCTCTATACTATGCTGCAAGCATATGGCACAGCACATGGTGATGGAAATTTTAAAAATATAGATTCTGAGAAACCTCATAAGAAACTGGAAGCATCTGGGAATCAGCTGGCTGGTCGTAGGATTTTCCTGCATGAGTGGAACTCTTAGAATGACATTTCAAAACCTTGCCTGTACCTTCTGTTGTCCACCATCTCAACTGTCTGGAATTTCCCTCAAATCAGTCATGTTGTTTCTCTTCCTAAAAGTTGGTGACTACATTTCACTGGGTTTCAAGTGAGAACCTTACCAATTTTTGCAAGGTGTTTAAAGAGGTCTGACAAAGCTCGCTGCTTTTGCATGAGAATGTGCTTGGCTTCTGACCGCTGCTTCTCCTTCTCTGCATAGGGTTCCACCTTTAAGCTCTGCAGCTCGCTCACAGAGGAAATCACTTCACCTGTAAGGGAAATCAGGCAGGGGAGGGGGGCAATAAGAAAACCCAGGGGTTTAGTAATGTGTTTAAGTTACCCAACAACAGGGACCTTTTGGAGAACAAAGACCAAGTATCATTCATCTTTATACCGAGTACTTAACCTAGTCCTTAGCATTTTCTAAAATCTCATTAAGTGTTTTAAGCAAACTGGTCAAGGTGCATGGAAACAGAAAAATAACACACAGGACTTCAAATCTCTTGATAATAAATGACCCAAACAACAGCAGTCATTTTTCTGTATTGAGGGGTTTTATAATCAATCAAGCAAAATGCACTTATTGAGCACCAACTATGTGCAGTGCATTATACTAGAAATTTATAATCACTTGAAGGGAATTTCTGATTAATATGTATTGAGTTTCCACTTATAGCTGGTACATGGTAAATTCTCTTTGCATCTGTAGAACTTCAGAAGCATCTATTTGTAGCTCCATTTTACAGACTTCAAAGAAAGGCTCAGTGAGGTCTACTCACTATCTGAAGGCCATGTGGTTAATGAGTAGATGAGCCAGGACTTGAACACTGACCTACCGTACTCCAAAGCCCAAGTTCTTTCTATACAGCACCAGCCTGCCTTCCTGAATACACGTGGGCACCAATAGCACAAGGGTGCCGCTTCCCTGCTGCAGGCAGTGTTATAGGCTGGGCTGTGTCTTCCCTTCCCCCTCAATTCATGTTAAAGTCCCACCCCCCACCCCCCAACCTCAGAACGTGACTATATTTGGAGACAGCCTTTAGAGAGGTAATGAAAGTGAAATGAGAATGGGCTCTAATCTGACTCAAGTCCTTAAAAGAAGAGATCAGGACACAGAACACAGAGATCAAGAGTGACCACGGGAGGACACAGTGAGAAGATGGCCATGTGCAAGCCAAGGAAATAGGCTTCAGAAGTAACCAACCCTGCTGACACCTTGATCTTGGACTTTTAGCCTCTGGAAATGTGAGGCAATGAATTCCTCACACTGAAGCCACCCAGGTACTGTATTAAGGCAGCACTACCAGCCAAATATAGGCAGTTATCAGTGAGCACAAGGACACCAAAGACGACAGACTGACAGTGTGGGAGAGTCAGAGGATGAGGGAGGCTTTACATCCCTGGTCCAGGAGATGCATGTGGATCTGTATTCCACTTACCCCTAGCCTCAGGCTTGTGTCACCTTAAGCAAAAGCTGGCAAGTTTTAAAAAGGAAGAGCTCCCTGAGATCAGATGCAACCTCATTAAAGGAAGGCCAGCCTCACTGACAGCACACTCATTATGGGTGGGCGATAGATGGGGTGAAGGAGGTAGTCAGAGGCTGCCAGGGGCCCAAACATTCTATTAAATTCTGTATTCCCTTCTCAGCTATTGCTGTGTACACTAAGAGCAGATCTTGGCTCTCACCTTCCCTGAGCGAAGACTGAGAAATGAACTGCTGTGCATCTCTGAAGTGAAGCAAGCAAGAGGATGGGGATGAATCTGCCTTTTCCTCAAGTGAGACAACTTTCTGACAGTGGGGACCCTCTGTGCCCCTTTACCCAAATGCCAGCCAATAGGAACTAGTGCAGACAAGGCTCTCGTAAAAAACGGCACAGTACCAGGTTACATGAGAGGACAACAGTGTGAAAATTATGACTGTGTGCTCTCAGTAGGCTCCTGTGTCTGTCTCTGTGGGATTTTAAGCCCACTTGTATATTCAATCAACTGTTCAACGCTATACAAGATGTCAAAAAAGGACATAGGTACCACATTCTCAGACCTCCTGGGCCACTGGGGAAAACAGAGAGAAAGTTCCATCCTTGACCTGGCTGCTGGCACCCACCTATGAACTGATCGAGGCCCTCCACAAGGCGAGGCAGGGGGCTCTCCTTCATGAAGGTCAGGCACATCTTCATCATGCGTTTCCTGAGCTTTGGCAAGCGACGCAGAAGTTCCCCTTCCAAGGGGGAAGGAGCAGTGCCCCGACACCACTCTGGAATTGTGGCCTGTGAGACAAAGGACAGGTTAGCCTCGCTGTCAAGAATGACGGGCATCATTTTAAACTGCACGGGAACTAGATTTAACTGTTGTACACACAGACACATCCCTAGTTCAGCAAATATTAAATTACCATCATCTCCAAAGTCTCATGAGAACAAATGTAGCATCACTAAAATTAAGGGACATACTGTGGATATTCGGAAAACCATATTACTGCTCTGTATGAGATCAACATAATGGAAAGACCCCCATACCCCTACATCCAGCATCGCTTACTACGATAGCCACGAGGAGACTCCAGTTCTGAATGACGAACAGAGTGGAATGAATAGTTCCACTTAAGGCGCTGAGGCACACTGTGTTTCTGACACACCAGCCAGGCGAAATTGGTCCTACTCCTATGACCATTTACCCCTAATTAACAGTTCAAATTTCAGGAATTTAGATTTCCTTCCTTCTTTTTTGAGACAGGGTCTCACTTTGTCACCAAGGCTGAAGTGCACTGGCCCGATCTTGGCTCACAGCAACCTCCACTTCCCAGGTTCAAGCGATTCTCATACCTCAGCCACCCGAAGAGCTGGGATTACAGGCATGCATCACCACACCTGACTGTTTCTTGTATTTTTAGTAGACAGGATTTTACCATGTTGGCCAAGATGGTCTGGAACTCCTGGTCTCAAGTGATCCACCTGCCTTGGGCTCCCCAAGTCCTGGCATTACAGGCATAAGCCAATGCACCCCAGACACAGGAATTCAGACATTATATGAAGGGAAGAGCTTTTGTCCATCAGGGGCATATTTTCATTTTTTTGTCCTGAGGAATAACCTGAAATTACTATGCTGTCATTAGCAAATCAAAATTGTTGATTAGAATGACAGAAGCAGTGAACTGACAAATACAGTCAAAAGAAAGTAAATTTGGTAGCCATATCATATCTCTGTAGCCTTCTTATGCCTATATGTTCAGTTTCTATTATGAGTTTTGAACCACTAAAATAACAAAAATAGCTTAAGGACTTTCATTACTAACTCTGTGAACCCCAAGTAGGAAATACAGTAAGAAGGCAAAACAAATTAGTCTTTAAAATTTTTTTTTTTTTTTTTTGTAGAGACAGGGTCTCATATGTTGCCCAGGCTCATCTCAAACTCCTGGCTCAAGTGATCCTCCTGCCTCAGCCTCCCAAGGTGCTGGGATTACAACCGTGAGCCAATATGCCTGCCAAGAAATTACTCTCTGGAGGAGTGCTTTCCGATCCTGAAGCTCCCCGCACCCAAGGACATGAAGCAGGAACATCAATTCTGTAACAGACCTGCTAACTCAAGATGTATCACTGTTAAGTTTTCGGGAATTTTGCAAGCCAAATCTTAACTGTTGGTGCTTGAAACTGGCCATAACAGGAGTATTTACACCACGGTAACTATAAACCAGCACATCATGGCACACAGTCACACTCTGTGCAGTAGCTTCCTCATGGTAGCCCACAGGCAGCTTCAGTGGCATATTCTTAAACTGATGCTTCAAATCTTTGTTCACAGCACATGATGTTCACAGGTAAGCGCAATTATTTCTCACAGGCTGACATTAAACTTGAAGCAGCAAGGCTGAGTGCGATGGCTTACACCCATAATCCCAGCTCTTTGGGAGGCCGAGGCAGGGAGGATCACTTAAGACCAAAAGTTCGAGACCAACCTGGGCAACAAAGCAAGACCTCGTCTCTACAAAAAGAAAAAAAATTAGCCAGGCATGGTGGCATGTGCCTGTGGTCCTAGCACTCAGAGGTTGACATGGAAGGATCACTTGAGACCAGGAGGTCGAGGCTGCAGTGAGCCATAATTGCGCCTGGGCAACAGAGTGAGACTCTATCTCCAAAAAAAAAAAAAAAAAATTTTAGCAACAAGATCAAGATTTTTTGCCTTTTTCTGCAGGGAAGTCAGACAAACAAATATATGCTATATATGTCCAAACAATAAGATTTCACAGGCATTTTCTTGTCTAGTACTGAGGACACGCCTTGCACATAAAATACAGATCCCATTTGACTGGCTTGGGAATAAGCAAGCACTGTCCCACAACCCAGTACCTGCCCAGCTGCTGGTCGGGCTAATAGGGTCTCCCTCAGTGCCCTGTTCAGACTCTGAATGGAAGACGGTTCACTCGCAGCTGCATCTGTTGGCTTGGGCAAAAAGTCAGGCTGTTCTTCCTTGTCACTCTCCACCAGGGATGACCGGCAGGGTTCACTCAGGACTGCTTCAAATTTCTTCATGAATTTAAAGAGGGTCCTGTCCCCGGGTAATGACAGAGATAAGAAGAAAAAAACTGGATTAGCAAGTGAATATAAAAATACATTATAATGCATCCACACATCATTTAATACCCTGTACCTTTTATATACAATGATCTCCTTAAGTATTAATAGCTGTTTTATTTTTAAGAGAAAAAGATTTACTGTTACCCTCCTTTTCTAGAAGAGAAACTAAAGCCAGGAAGAATGGGATTGCTTTGCTCTAATAGCTAAGGGTGGCAGAAGACTTGACACATAGCCTGCTCTGTCTCAAGGCACACCAATCCTTACTGCAGGCAGACTGCTCAGAGAAGGAGGGGGTGATGCTGAAAGCTAAGCCGAAACAATCAAGGTGGGTTTTTTTTGAGAAGTTTAAGATACTTAATATTAAGTCAGGTTATGGTAACTAGGTAGTCTGCTCCCTACCACACAAAATTCTATTTTGGTTGCCCCCAGTTTTAAAGACAGATTACCTGCGTGTCTTTTCTACAGATTGTTTAATGGACCAGAAGCTGACATCATTCCACTTGGAAATCTTAACAAATTCCTGTAAAATAAATGATGTTCAAGAAATGGCTTTATAAAGCTAGTGTCATTCTGTTTCTTTGCAGATTTCTGTTCGGCAAAGACCAGAGCCCACTCTATCCCAAACACTGGACTGTGTGTCAGTGAACAAGTAAAACAAGCCTACAAAAGAAACCATGGGCCAGGCACGGTGGCTCACACCTGTAATCCCAGCACTTTGTGAGGCTGGGGTGGGCGGATCACCAGCTCAGGAGATCAAGGCCATCCTGGCCAACATGGTGAAACCCCGTCTCTACTAAAAATAAAAAAATTAGCTGTGCATGGTGGTAGGCACCTGAAGTCCCAGCTCCTCGGGAGGCTGAGGCAGGAGAATCGCTTGAACCCAGGAGGCGGAGGCTGCAGTGAGCTGAGATCACACCAGTGTACTCCAGCCTGGGTCACAGAGCAAGACTCCATCCCAGAAAAAAAAAAATTGCTGCTACAGTCACTGTCACTTGACATGTACTCCAGCTTAAGAACTACCAAGAGTATGAAAAGCAGAGGTCCCTCCTTCCCTCAAGGCACTTCACTGATGCGTGGACCAACACGACACGGCACAGCTCTGAGGTGGGAGACAAGCCTGGGCAAGACTAGGGGAACACAAACAGATTTCTGTGGCAGTCCTCTGAGGAGGCTCTGATAGGCCACTCCACCAACCCCTCACACACTCTGCAGGTGACAAAAGAAGCCAGTGCCACCAATGTACATCTTGCCATCCTACTTAGCAGTGGCAGTGCTCATCACTATTCCCCTAGGTCCCTGCCTCAGTGTTAAATGGATAACAGGATTAAAGAAAGAGAATTTGCTGATTTTGTCTTCCCAAGAGTGATCATGACAGCTGTTCATCTTACTTTAAGTTCTTTTTCTAGGGGGGAACGAAGTTCCACAATTTTGGCCTGGACCCGGTCAAAGAATTGCTTGTAATAATGGTACAAATTCCATAGAACACTGCAAAGTGAATCTGGAAGAAACGAAAAGGAAACAAAAACACCACACTTGCTGCATGTGCTACTGGCGCCAGCTGTGGCCTTCATATTTCAGTGATGATCCTTCCTCATTACTCTCTATGCCATGAGATTACAGCGAGTTTCACAGGCGGATTATTTAGGGAGCCTGTCTGACTTTAGCATTTCCCAGAGATGCAGGCTGTCAACACTCCCCTGTTTTTCACTTCCGCTTGTAACAGATGTTTTTTTGCACTTTTGTTCTTGAAGATGATATACTCAGAGGTTCTTCTAAAATCATAATGTCAAATTTTCTCTGAATCTTATTGTAAAATCAGCAGAAACTGAGCTTGATTTAAAAGATGGCATATTAAGCAGGTCACCCCAAATGCTCATTCACGTACAATCTGTATTCATCTTGTAGTGAGACTTTTATCCCAATTGCTGTGCCTGACAGCAGGCAGTTTTATGTGCAGTTCCTTGATGGATGGCAGTGCTCTCACTGGATGAAAGAAACTAATAATGGCCTGGATCGAGCAGTAGCTTAGCAGGATATTACAGTGTCTAGGCAGAGATGTGCTGCCTCAACATGCTAGGTCCTGAGATCTTCATCTGGCAATTTACTTCTGCCAGAGCTTGCTAGTCAGTGCTAAACTTAGAACCATCTGCACTTCACTTTCAGTGTTCTCCCCTCTATCTAATGTGAAGCACATTAAACATAACTATACGTGTCTTGTTTAAAACCAAGTGTGCAAGAAGGCACCTGTCTCGTGGGAAATTCAAAGCCTAACCCATTTGAGTAGTGTGATGTAAAAGGAAAGGAAAAAAAAATCCTCACCCTTTCCTTCAACCTGTGGCATCAGCAAGACGTGACAATGGAAAACCAGTAACATCTGAAGTCGCACATGGAACTCTCCCAGCGAGGATCCTTCAATAAATGCTTGTAACGTGCTGACCAGCAACATCAAGGTCATCTGTTTGTCATCTTTAAAAATTCAAAGAGGAAAATATGTATGTTCCCTATTCCCAACGGGCACACAATCTATTTGGGATACTATGGATGACCATGAGGTAGAGATATCATAACGTGAGGCTCTCAAGCAAGGACCACGGCTGCATTCTAAGCTAATTTAAAATAACAGGCCAGGTGTGGTGACTCATGCCTGTAATCCTAGCACTTTGGGAGGCCCAGGTGGGTGGACCATTTGAGGTCAGGAGTTCAAAACCAGCCTGGCCAACAAGGTGAAACCCCTTCTCTACTAAAAATACAAAAATTAGCCAGGCATGGTGGTCAGCACCTGTAATCCCAGCTACTCAGGAGGCTGAGGCAAGAGAATTGCTTGAGTCTGGGAGGTGGAGGTTGCAGTGAGCCAAGATTGCACCACTGTACTCCAGCCTGGGAAACAGAGCGAGACTCCATCTCAAAAAACTATGTGTTAAATGCACTCACAGCAAATTATGAAAATGAACTATAAGGTGCTCGTCATAAGTATAAAACACTTTTCATTCAAGCGTGTTGGCCACTACCTACCAAAAAGTCAACTTTCAGTTTGACTTCTATCATGGACATAGAGAAGGAAACCTTACCATATGACTGGTTCTTTAGACTTTTGGAGAAGACATTTAAACCTCTCAGACTTTTGCTATTATTCTCTCAGTTAGACAAACGCTATTTATAGCTTTCTTGGCTGACCTCTCAGAAATACCATAAAGTCAAATGGGAGGCATTCCCTCATGCAAGCAGTGTAGGGGGAGCGGCAGGAGCAGGGAAATCCTACGCTTTGCAGCACTCTGTTTAGCTGGGAAACTGTAAGTGGCCAGGAAATGTACTGCCAGGTGTTACCTTCCTGTTCTTCTGTTTGTTCCTGCATGTGTTTCTCAAGCATCTGATAGATGGAGAACCAGTGCTTGGTGGATTTCTCAGTGTGGCGCTTCATGGTATTATCCAAACTCATGGACCAGCAGCTGAAACAAGAGAGAAGCAGCCAAAGGGGCATTTAGGGAAACATTTGAAAGATCTGAAACCAGAGATGCAGAAGCTGCGTGCTCACTCTTCTCTCCTCCCAAATGGAGATGGAGGAGCCGCCCAGTTTCCTGCCGCAAGAACATATGCTGTTGTCTAGACTGTATTCAGGCCATTTTAACGCCCTGCTTTTAACTCTGTGATTAATGACTAAAAACCACATTCTGTAGCTGTAATACTATATAAATCCTAAAGAAATTTAAACCGCCAAAAGAAAAAATCCCTTACAACCTAAGTTTAGGAAAGGGAAGGAGAGTCACTTACTTTAGCTCCAGTTTACGCCACCGAATGATCATTTGACTGACCAAATCAAGATGTTTCCGCAAAGACAAAGTTCGACTTGCATTTTCCTCCCAATCCTAAAGAAACAAAGATAAAATTCACTGTGGACATTATTCAATCCCGACCTCCTCCCTCAAGAACATCTTGAACTTTGTGTGACTGAAGACTACTGGGCCCCTAAAAGACTTACACCGATTGGAGGAATGAATTTACAAACAATGGATCCAGCTTCTGTCTGGTCACATGACAGAACTCCAGCAAAGCCAAGTTTAGAGGCAGGCAAGAAAGCACAGAGTTTACAGACTGGAGCCTGAATTCATGCTGTTTGCTATCTGACCTGGATCAAAGACATGTGGCCCCTTTCTATAACGGCTAACTCCGAGGCCATGAAGGCATTGCGGGGGACAGCGTATGCAGGCACTCAGTTGAACTGAAGGCCCACCTGGAAGGCCTGGAGGTCTGCACCCTCATTACCAGTGGATACTGCATCCCACTGGAAAAAACGCAAGGCAGTTCACCTTTACCACAGGGGCAGTGGCTCAACTGCAATGATCTCACCCCATGCTAGAAAAACCAAAGATGCTTATCTTTTTCGAGCCCAAACCGTAATTTTCTAACAACAAAGGTGTCACAAGATACATCTTTTGCCAACTGACCACCAACTAAAGTGAGGAAGAGCGGGATTAGCTCACCTGTGCCTTTGTCAGAAGGATCTCTAAGCCATTCAGGAACTTTGAGATGGGACTGGAAAGTGGGAAACTACGAATTCTGTCCATTACAACCAGCAGCTGCAGAAATAAAGATTTGGGTATCTCAGTATGAATACCAGTGATCCAAAGTCACAGGGTACTGAAGAAAGTCCTGACCAGAAGTTTCCTCCCAATTCTCTGCTTTTAAAACACCTCTGAAAACTATGAATAAAAGCTTCCAGGGGTATGTATTTTGACCGAGATAAGCACTTTATCTACTGCATTACCCCGGAAATAAGAAGTCTGACAAGATAATCAGTCTTATTCCCTGTACTAAGGGTTATAAAACTGGCTGAAGACCACAGAGCAGTGTCCAAGTTAAAACTGCTCATCATAAAAAAGCAAAACCTATTTCTAGTACATTTAAGAAAACTATAAAGCCTTTGGTAGTATGAGTATGTGTCTAAATTAACAGAGCAACGTGGCAGCATTTTATTTTATGGTCAGCAACCCCTGACCAACAAATAAAATTAACAGAATCCCCAAACATCATTTATACAAGAGAAATACAGCACTGGTGTGTTCATCCTGTAGTTAGTAAGTAGCATCTCATTGAATTGCAGTTCTTTAAGCCTTTGTTTATATGTACACGTGTGCAAGTGAGCACCCTCAGGCTGCATCCTCATTGCAGATTCAGTACTCTGAGAATTCATTCCTCAACAGCTGCCCTACCTGTTCAAGCGCTGGGTGTTCTGGCCAGTCCTGTAGCAAGTGAGTGACAGCCTCTGAGAAACCTTGAAGCACAGGTTGACACTGCCGTGCTTCTGGAACATTGGGATGTTGGTAGAAGTCATAGGGCCCATCGGGTTTCACCAACAGGTCTGAGGCTGCCTCCCCAAAGAGAGTGTTACGGGAGAGGGTGGAGGCCAAAAGTTGGCTGCCCAAGAGTCGGTCATTCACTTCAACTCCTGTGAAGTTAACATCATCGTAAAGTCAGTGAACTGAGTAAGCTGATCTATCAACATGTCAAGAAGATGTCAGCAACAGGGCAGGCGCAGTGGCTCACATCTGCAATACCAGTACTTTGGGAGGCCAAGGTGGGCAGACTGCTTGAGGCCAGGAGTTTGAGACCATCCTGGCCAGCATAGTGAAACCTCATTCCTAATAAAAATATAAACATTAGCCAGACATACACGTGCCTGTAATCCCGGCTTCTCGGGAGGCTGAGGCACAAGAATTGCTTGAACCTGGGAGGTGGAGTTGCAGGGAGTCGAGATCCTGCCACTGCACTCCAGCCTGGGCAACAGAGCAAGACTGTCTCAAAAAACAAACAAAAAAAAGCCCAGGTGCGGTGGCTCACTCCTGTAATCCCAGCACTTTGGGAGGCCAAGGTGGGCAGATCACAAGGGCAGGAGATTGAGACCATCTGGCTAACACAGTGAAACCCGTCTCTACTAAAAATACAAAAAACTAGCTGGGCGTGGTGGTGCGCACCTATAGTCCCAGTTACTTGGGAGGCTGAGGCAGAAGAATCACTTAAACCCAGGAAGTGGAGGTTGCAGTGAGCTGAGATTGTGCCATTACACTCCAGCCCAGCAACAGAGCAAGGCTCCGTCTCAAAAAAAAAAAAAAAAAAAAAGACATCAGCAGCAATGAACTAATTGGCACTAATGAATGCCATTCTCCCCCAAAGCAATACTGGCCTACAGAATTGTAATACCAATACCATAGTAGCTACCTAAAGTTCCCAAGTTTTGGAATGCACAGAGGAAGTCGGAAACTGCCTAGGTATAAACAAAAGGGTATACGGGTTAACTCAATGCATTCAAATTCCCAGTTTTATACCTATTCTAGGTAAACAGAAAGGAAACTTACACCTCCTCCCTACTTGCATGAAATAATGCCATGAAATCATGTAGGAAACTGCACTGAACCAACTATTAAACCATATTCCATGAGACTGGTTGCTTCCAGGTATATATTATTTCATTTGAAAAGCACTAAGGCTATCGACAGAAAGTAGCAATAATGCTAACGGGGAAAAAAAACAAATTAACTCCTTATCCTTATTTTCTCAATCCTTCACCCTAAGGGATCCAAACAATACATATCCATCTTTTTCTTTATCCATTTGCACACTGATGAAAATCCATCTTGCTACATAATCCTAAATCAGTTTTCTTGAATCAGCTTAAGTTCTTTAAGCCAAGGAAACTCCATCAATAAGGAATTATGTGAAAACAGGAAATTCATGAGTGTGATTGTTCCAGAAGTAGCAACAGCATCTATTTGCTTTGATTTCCCAAGGGCATAACAAAAGTAAACTACTGTACCCATCAGGGGGTAGAAGTGTGTCACAAGCGATGCCCCAGTCTGATAGCACGACAGAAACAGGCTGAGGTAATGCTTTGCTTCATGTGGTGGCAGAGTCTGTTGGTACCAGAGGGATCGAGCAAAGCTGAGACACAATTGCTGGTGTATCATCATTACTGCCTGCATTGAATTCTGGGAGAGGAGAGCTGGGTTTGTGGCTGCTTCCTCTTCTTGCCCATCTGAAGTTCCTTTGTTCTCCTCCAGCGCTGGCTGTACCAAAATATCTGCAAAGTCCTATAAACAGCATTAGAGCAATTGAACTTTTAAAGATCACAATCTACTTCTAATCAGACCAAAAGGAAGAAAGAAAAAAGCCTAAGAATGGTGGAAAAAATGAAATAGGACTTACATACGTATTAAAGTATATTTTAAAAGACTATAGGCTGGGTACAGTGGCTCACACCTGTAATCCCTGTGCTTTGGGAGGCCGAGGTGGGAGGACTGCTTGAGGTCAGGAGTTTGAGACAGCCTGGGTGACATAGTGAGACCCTGTCTCTATATTATAAAGATTTAAAAACTGGCAGGATGTGGTAGCATGCACATGCGGTTGTAGCTACTTGGGAGGACTATTTGAGCCCAGGAGTTTGAGGCTGAGCTATGATTGTGCCACTGCACTCCAGCCTCTAAAATAGAGAGAGGGAGAGAGAAAGCCATCAGAGGGCATGTATGAAGGAAATTCATTCCAAAACGAACGCTGCCACCACTGCCCTACCTGTTCATGCAGGGGGAACTGTTTTCTGAACTCCTGTTCTTCCTCCTCCTCTTCACTCAGGGCTGTCTTAGGGTTCCTGCTCCTGTATCTGTATAAGCTGCTTTCCTGCTCAGCCTTCTCTTGGGCTATGCGTTCTTGCTCATCCCACTCATTGATGATTTCCTGAAAGTTACATAGAAAGAAGCTGAGCTTTCATTGCTGAGGCACTCACAAAGGCAAGATTTGCTATTAATTTCTCATGAAAATATCATGACTCAAAAACAAATAAAAGCCAACATCCAAGAAACTAAATTCCACGTAAAAAAGAGCAAATGGGTTTTGTTTTGAAAGTATGTATTCTCAGCAACCCGTTTCCTAAATCCCCCCTGCTGTGTCAGTGTACTTCTGAAGGTGGAAAACTTGCCACAGTACAGCTAATGGGAACTTCCTGTCAACAGCTAAATGTGCTTTGTAACAAGGACAGACTCGGGGTTGGCCCTGAGGGGGCTGTGGCTCACACTGCACTTGGGTGGCACCCCGGGGAGCTGGCCAAGGAGTTCAGAAAAGAAACACTTAGATTAGGGACTGCGTGGTCAAAGGGCATCAATCAGGCAAAACTGGAATGTGTCTTATCAGACACTTCTGAAACTCCCTTCCAACTCTTAAGATTTCAGATCCTTAAACGGGTAAAACCTGTAAATTAAAGAACCATCCCATACTGCTATGGCTGAGGAAATAAGCATTCACCATCTAGGAAGGTAATTTGCACATAAAGCCTAAGAAGTGTGTTTAATCTTTGTCCAGCAATCCTGATCTCTAAAATTTGTATTCAAGTATCTAGCTGTGAGACTACTTACTGTGGCACTGGGTTTGTTTTTGCTTTTTTTTTTGGGGGGGGGGGGGCGGCAAAATAGTAAAAACAAGTATATACAAATGTAAATGTTCAATGATAGAAAAATAGTTAAAATTACTTGTGGCATAAACATACATGGCAGTCACTAAATAGGAAGCAGGTGAAGAATACATAATGACAGGAAAATAATCACTATATGTGAAGTATTTAAAACAAAGTTATCAAATAGAATAAACTGTATTAGTGGTTTGTTGTACATCATTTTGTAGCAGTTTAAGAACATGTCCAGGGGCCCTGGGGGGGGATCAGAATCAAATTCAACCAGTGCAACTCTTTTTTTCTCTTAACTATGCTAAGATTTGTACTTTTGAAAGCTGCTGCTACAAAAAAAAATCTGTAAGCCACTGGGACAAATTTTTTTTTTTTAATTAGAGTGTCAAAGACATACAGCTACAGACAAATATTAATATATACACACAAGCAAGCCTAGAATGGGATAACTGGTATGTTAGTGGGGTTTATACAGCTTTAAGTGGTAGGATCATTAGAAATTTTAGTTTTTATTCTCTTAACTGCATACAAGGAGAACAAATTACTTTTATTAATAAGGGAACATTTTAATATAACTTGACACAAGTACTTGGCAAAATTACCATAAACAAAGTCAAAAGACAACAGAGAAACTGGAAGAAAACATTTGCAGTGTATGATAAAGGGCTTTCTCATTATATTTTTAAAAAATCTCTTAAAAATTGATGGGCAAAGGTCCACAAATATACTAGTTATATTGGGAAAAGGAAGGAACAGAAAACAGAATGCCCACGCCCCAACCACAGCGTGTATCTACTAGGCATGCTAACGTCCTGCAGGCCACCCTCCCAGAGATGGCTCACCTGACACACATGTCTGAAGAGCTGCAGGGCCCTCTGGTCCAACTCTCCCTTGCATAGTACATGGGAGCGCAGGTAAAGGAGAGCGTTCATCAGCAGCTGCTCCCGAGTGGGACAGGCTCTCTGGCCCCTGCCTTCCAGCTCCTTTCCTCCTGAGTGTTTGAGGATTAGCTTCCCGAGGCCTCGTAGAACCTCCTCAGACTTCACTGAGCACAAAGTATCTGCGTGAGCATAGTAAGTGGGGAAGGTGGGGCCCACTGATGGGAAAGCCAGCAAGGCTGTGGCCAGGGCCCCCAGCCTGTCTGCACCAACCATACTGCTGTGCAGTGAGGCATGGAGCTCGGAGGCCACCAGCCTCATGCCATGTTGTAATTGCAAAATGGATGCCTGCAGGGGGGTCACGGCATCTGGATACAAGGCGTACTCCTCTGCCAGCCGCTTCCGAAACTGGTGGTGTGACTGCTGCCAAGAGGCCTCCTCCTTCAGAAGGCTTTGGGCTACTTGGGCAGACCGTGGCCCATCCATGCGGAGGGCCTGCAGGAGCCGTGTGAGCAGATCCTGAATGGCAGGGGCCTTGGCTATGCTGGTGACGTAGTGGTAGATCTCCTGCACCAGGGACTCATAGCCAGGCACCTGAGGTCTGAATGCCTGCTTCTTCAACAGGCGACAGGTTAAATTCTCCAGCCGATCCATCCTTTGGCGAAGCAGCCTAAAGGCAAAGTAATACAATATGCAAATTATGTCAGAAGAACAGCAAATCTAGATTGGATCCTCGGCTAGGAAAACAAAAGGAAGAAATATCAGCTGCTGCGAAATAATATTTCCAGTATCATCTCAATCATGACGACAGTATTGACAATTAGTGAAAATGGGTAACATTTACACAGCAGTTACTGTGTCATGTTATGTTGCTGGTGCTCAGATGTGTATCTTACTGAAGCCTCACCATGACTCGCATTATCCTTCTTGGGCTGATATGGACACTGAGATGTACGGCATTAAGTGATTTACCCAACATCTAAAACCAAAGGTCAGGAGTAGGGCTAGAACTCAGAAGCGACTACATTATACAGGCAGAGCATCCCAAATCCAAATATCCAAAAGGCTCCCAACTTTCTGACTGCCAGCCAATATGACACTCAGAGAAAATACTCATTAGAGTATTTTGGATTTCAGATTTTCAGATCTGGGATGCTCATCTCGTATAAATATTCCAAAATCTGAAGGAAAAAAAGAACCCCAAATCCAAAACACTTCTGGTCCCAGGCATTTTGCATAAAGGATCCCCAATCCATACTGTGTTTCCTAGTAACAGACCTACAGCCAAGAATAGCAGAGAAATACAGTGTATACCATCACACCCCACTTCTTCTAAGCTGAGACTAAGTTTTGGCTTCAAACATCTTGGCCCCATGTGAACGCACACCTTGACTAGCCCCTCCCCTCCTTTCACAAGGCATACATTTTTCCTGACTATAACCAAGGCTTTGGGATCTAATTGCTAATGTAAGTTTAGAAGTATATATTATCACCTCTACTGACACCATAATTACATTGCAAAGGTCAACTCCATCAAAAGGAGAGTCAATAATCCCCAAAACAAATAATCACTCTGCTGTGTTACCTGACATGAGGATGAGAGTAGCTGACAATGGCTTCATCTTCCAGGTCTCGTCCAGTCTGCAGCTGGGATGACAGGTTCCGCGTCTTCCATTCACACTGCAGTTGGTGTAACTAATGGAAAACAGAAAAACCAGTCCACTGTGTCCCAGCTATGACCATGCACTTGAAGACAATGCCCTGGGGCACGTAGAGGAACCAGATGGAAGGAATCTGGGTTCCTGAATAACCCAAGGAGACGTGGCTCTGCTCCACTAATCTAGACCACTCACATCAGAGCTGTGAGGGGAAAGAAATGATCTTATTTACACCACTGAATTTTTTAGTCTCTTTGCTACTCCTACTAATATAATTTTCCTTCTTCAAAATATGTACTAACGTACCATTACCTTAATGTATTTAGTTCCTGAACTTGGTTCAAACTTCAAATAGCGAGGGATACCACAATATCTGATTCAACTTCTCTCTTTTTTTTTTTAAGACAGGGTCTCGGCTCTGTAGCCCAGCTGAAGTGCAGTGATGCGATCGTGGCTCACTGCAGCCTTGACCTCCCAGGCTCAAGTGATCCTACTGCTTCAGCCTAGTGAGCAGTTGGTACTAGAAGCACATACCACCACACCCAGCTTTTTTTTTTCTTTTTTGGTAGAGATGAGGATCTTACTATGTTGTTGCCCAGGTTAGTCTCGAACTCCTGGGATCAAGTGCTCCTCCCACTTCAGCCCCCAAAGTGCTGGGATTACAGGGGTGAGCCACCACACCTAGCCTCTACTTGATTCTTGGGTTTTAGACAGCAAACACCAATAAGTTCAAAATTCCTAGGACACAGGGATACTATATCCTATCTAAAGAAATACCCAAATCCAGGCCAGGCATGGTGGCTCACGCCTGTAATCCCAACACTTTGGGAGGCCAAGGTGGGTGGATCACGAGGTCTGGAGTTCAAGATCGGACTGGCCAAAATGGTGAAACCCCATCTCTACTAAAAGTACAAAATTAGCCAGGCATGGTGGCGGGTGCCTATAATCCCAGCTACTCAGCAGGTGAGACAGAGAATTGCTTGAACCCAGGAGGCGGAGGCTGCAGTAAGCTCGTATCACACCACTGCACTCCAGCCTAGACAACAGAGCAAGACTCCATCTCAAAAATGAAATAAAACAAAACACAACAAAACAAGACTCCTGGGAAGTCATACGACAGCTTATGCAATATCATCATCTGAACTCCCAAAAGGAGTAATACAATAAGCAGATCCAGCAGGTCAGGGAAGGAGCCCATACTCCAAATGCTTGGCTCCCATACCTCTTCCTTGGCGTAACTGAGCTTGTACTCCCTCTTCACCGCAGGGTCAAAGCGTGCCTGGGGAAGCCATGTCTGAATCTGCAGCAAGCCAAGGCTCACCCAGAGGCTCCCACGCTGGGCTGGCTCAGGCAGGCTCTTCTTACTCTCCCCTTCACCAAAATAGTGGTGCAAGGAGGTGAGCAACTGGCAGAGCAGTTCCTTGGGCAGCACCTCCTGACCAGCCATGTCCCCAAGAGTCTGACCCACATGCTCGAAGGCCTGGCTGCTCCCAAGCAGCAGCTGCTCACAGTTCTCCATGTACTCCTGCCGCTGGGGCTCTGGGAGCAGCTCTGCTAGGCCTGCCAGGTGCCGGAATAGCACCAGCCCCTGCAGTTGGGAATCCGTGCGTCTGTAGGGACAATAAGAAAGCACTGTAAGGCTTGTACTGTAACAAAAGGCATTCCTTTTCATACACTATCGCTCTCTCAAGAAATAACCACAGAATGCAGCATCAATATGTGGAGCTGAATTTCTGTTCTCACATAGTCTTATTTGGTTTACTAAGCATCACCCTCTTGATCACAATATGCTTAAAACTGACAGAGGAATTGGTCAGCTCATGGTAGCCCGAAAACATGCTGATCCAGGCAGAAAATGCCCTCACTTCAAACACCAGAACTAGCCACTATAGAAGGAAGTTCTCACTGGGTCTCTGCTCCATGCTCTGGAGAAAAGGCAGGAACTTTACAGTATGCTTCTAGGACAGGGGATACCTGAATTCTGCTACTGAAGAGACAGCCATGTTGGTCCAAAGCATCAAACTGAGGTCCTGGAGCTGCTGCGTTCTCTCAACCCACTCTCCTAGGGTCACGTGAGAGGAGGACAGGATGGGGAGGCCACTCACATCCCAGGGACTTGCTCTGCAGCTGCTGGTTAAGACTTCAAAGCAGCACTTAGAGAATATGGGTCTATTGAGATTGCCAGGGCCCTAAGGGACAAGAGAAGAGTCAATAACTTTTAAAAATTAACTAAGACAATTTCCAGAAGCAGCAATAGGGAACGTGAGAGGAAACAACAAAAAGAGAAGGTTCAGGTTGCCTGGAACAGGTAAGCATCACTCAGAGATGGGATTAGAAGGAGAGAATGGGTTGGGGCTGGTATACCTTAAATGAAAGTGGACTCCATGCTCTAGGAAATGGGCAATGCGTGCTTTAGTAATTCATGAGGAAAGCCTGCAAACCTGGGAATCAGGGTGAACATTCGTGCAGAAGGGAAGGAGCCACACTACAAGAGGATGAAAGCCAATTCAGAAAAGGAGTGAGAGACAAATATAAGAGCCAGGGACAAAATCTGCCATGTCTGTGCGCCTTAGACTGTTACATGGGACACAGTAATAACTGTCCAAAGCAAAGGGTTGTCAAAGGGTTGACAGCCAAATGTGTGTGATAGTCAACTCTGTATATGTCACACAACCCTCAGGGATCCAAAGTTTATCACTAAAGGCTTTGAGAGGTGTTTTACAATAAGGTCAAGTAAATCCATAAATATTTGGGGCAGTAAGGTATATGATAAATGTGGCATTTCAAATGAGAGTGGAAAGGACAAATTAGTCAAAATGGTGTTATTACATTGCTATTGGATCTGTGTGTAGAAAAGAAAAAATTTGCATCCCTATCTCATAAAATAGAAACAGATGAAATTGATTTAAACATAAAATAAAAATATAGGAGAAAACATTAGAAAATAATTTTGAACTCTTGAGGTGATGAAGGAAGACATTTTTTAAAAGCATGACCCTAAAGTCAGTAAGTAGAAAGGACTGGCATATTTGGAGGGAAAAAATTGTAAAGCTTGTGACATATGAGAAAACAAACTTGAAAGACGACAGAAAACTAGAAATGTAATTCCAACCTATATTGGACAAAGGTTTAACATCCATAACATATAAAAAGATCTTCGATAATAAACTGATGCTGAACAACCCAATTTTTTTTTTTTGAAACAGGGTCTCATGCTGTCACCCATACTGGAGTGCAGTGGTGCGATCTCGGGTCACTGAAACCTCCGCCTCCCAGGTCCAAGCAATTATCCGGCCCCAGCCTCCCAAGTAGCTGGGATTACAGGAATGAGCTACAATGCCCAGCCAACCTATTTTTTTTCTTAAAAAAGGACGACTATGACTAGAAAATTCAGAGAACAACTAAAGGGGATCAATAAATGTGAAAATATGCTCAATCTTCACTTAAAAAAGAAGTGCAAATAAGTTCTTTTTAACTATATGACAGAAACCATTAGAAATGTTTGTAACACCTAGTGTGGCAAGCAGATGGAGAATGCGTCCTCATCTCCGTGTTAAAGGAAACTAAACCTCACTGTGGACACCCAGGACTTCAGGACTTCCCTCTTCACTGGCTCCTCTCATCTTTAAAAAAGTAAAAAGCAAAAGCCACATCTGTAGTCTGATAATAACCATAATTTTGCTTTTAATGTATAGATACTCTGACCAAGGATTCAATTCTAATTCTAATAACCTATACCCAGAAATGCTCCAACAAGTGGACAAAGATGTATACAAGGATAGTCAATGTGGCATGCTTATTACAGGAGGAGGGAGAAAATGCAGGAAACTTCAACACTTTATCAATAAGAAAGTGAGTGAAATAAATTCTAACATACAAATACAACAGAATAACTTTACAAAATAAGCTGGAATGAGCCAGGCGTGGTGGCTCATGCCTGTAATCCCAGCACTTTGGGAAGCAGAGGCGGGCAGATCACAAAGTCAAGAGATCGAGACCATCCTGGCCAACATGGTGAAACCCTGTCTCTATTAAAAATACAAAAATTAGCTGGGAGTGGTGACATATCCCTGTAGTCCCAGCTAATCAGGAAGCTGAGGCAGGAGAATCACTTGAACCCAGGAGGCAGAGGTTGCAGTGAGCCGAGATTGTGCCACTGCACTCCACCCTGGGCAACAAGAGTGAAACTCCATCTCAAAAAGATAAATAAATAAGCTGGAATGACATACATATTTATATTACATATATGTGTACTTATTTTTGTTTACATATATATTTAATATAAAAATATACGTAAACAAAAGGATACAGAGCAGGGTGGATATTTCTACTGAATTCTATATATTATATATACATGTATCTGCACTGTTTAAATATTTTATAGTGAAAAAAATGATCTTTTAATTAGAAAAATTATAGACTTTTTCAATAAAACCTTTTTTGACTTATCTCCGAATTTCATAAATCATTTAATATGGTATACTTTTACTGACACTACACTTAACATCTTGCAGAAAATAAAGCGTTGCCATCACCTAGTCACTACTGTATGCCGGGAATAAATGTTTATTGACAGATCCACTCAGAAACTCTTTCGCCACTATCAAACATTTTTTATAATTTTAGACCAACAAACCTTCAATGTGGAGCCCAAAAGGGACTTGGGCACCTCCCTCTCCTGCATTGCAGGACTCCACATTAGCCAGTACTCTGGATTTGTAGTCACTGTACTGCACCAGAAAGCCGTAAACATGGAATTAAATAACTCGGACCACAAAGAAGTAATTTCTTCAGGAGACACCTAAAAATAAAGAAACAATTAGGTAAGAGAATATTTGAGAAAGACTCCATAAATCAAGTTATTAGGTCTCTTTTTTTCTAAGACTCATCTAAAACCATCATGACTTTAAAGGTATTAATCCAAATTTTTCTGATTCTCTTCCACACCACTCATCTTGGTCAAGAAATGTGACATGTTTACAGTTTTATTTAAAGCTGTACTAATGAAATTCTATTAACCAGAGTTTATTAGTATTCATATTCAACTTATTAGAATGGAAGAGTACAAAACACTCTCACAATATATTTTTGAGCAATTGGGAAGTTTTAAGAAGCAAATATTTTCATTTCATTTAATTGGAAACCAAATGAATACTCCCGTGATAAAAGCTGTAATATACCCTCATAATTACTGCAAAACAATATTAAAAATTCTCTCCTTTAAGAGGTAACTCAAAATAACCTGAGGTTTCCAACATAGAATTTTAAGAATAAAAATGTTTTGTAACCACTCTGTCACAGAAAATCTAATCAACACATAGTGTAAAGGAGGCTTATGTCTCTTTGTGATTTTTACCTTCTGATGATGCAGCAAGGACCACAGATCTCGAAGCTCCTGAGGAGCAACTGGTGTGCGATAAAGACAAAATGAGATGAGATGACATATCTCCTCATTTATCTGGGGTTGTTGATTTTTGCTGCATCTATTCCAAAAATAAAGAGGGAGAAGATGGGGTGTGGACTATCAAAGAACTACTGGAAAGCTGCTGCATTAAGGAAAGTGTAACATAAAACTTATAATACATTTATCTAAAAATGAACAAGTCTATTGATAAAATTCCTAGTGACTTTTAAAGTAGAGTCAAAACTAGCAAAAAACCTTCAATACGTTTTGGCTTTCCAAAATGGCAAACTATCTCCCTCTGTTTCAGAAACCATCCCTATCAAGTCTGTGCTTTGTTTATGTGTATAAGACACACAGAATAATCAAGAGAAAAAGTTCCCACAAGAAAAACAACTGAAAGCATGGTTTACCTTCTGAGACAAGCCTGTGTCATAAAATCAGCTGTCACTTTGTACTGCCAAAGCATAGCCAGGTACTCCATTGCAGGCCACAACTGAACACTCCTGGTGAGCTGGATCAAGGAGGTAAAGTCTGGATGGGACAGGGAGGAGGCTTCACCATGCTTTTTCTCCAGAAAACCAAGTGAGAGTCCTTTGGCTTTCAGTTCTAAACACTGAGCATGCACAAAATTCCTCAATTCATCTGGACAAAAGACAAACATTGTATTAGAGCACAGTGGTCAAGAAGAGTACACCCTCTAGATTCTCAACAGCCTGCTATGAGACTGCAAGCTTAACTTGAGCTAACCAGAGTTAAGCTCCTTAACCTGAGCTCTGAGATTCTCATCTGTGAAATGGTATTAATACCCACATGATTCTTCTGATGGAATGAAAAAATATATATAAAGTTTAGCCCTATGCCTGACACTTATTTAAAGATATTTACAGTATACCCCTCACATTCCCCAGAAAAGAAAAGTCTAAGGGAAAACTTGCTACCAGCAAGAGGATATTTTCAGAGCATTTGTCAGCTAGCCAAGTGCTAGAATATTTTACCTAGGTTGACATCTTCCAAAATATTAGCTCTACGTATCAATCCCCAGGCTTGCAGGAGACTTTTCTTCAATGTCCATTCAGTAGCAACCACTTGGAGACGATTAATGTCTTCCTGCCATCCACTCTCCCCAAGGGCAGGCATCTGCTCCCTGACGTCAAGGACTTTGTTAAGGACCTTCAGTTGTGAAAAACACTCTACCACCAGCTTGTCCTGAAACAACAAAACCCACAAGAGCAAACTATAGAGCACAAATACGGTTTTCTTTAGCAGCCTACACGGGTCTGAGAATCAATTCATGATATATTCTTAACGTTTCCAGAAAACAAAGGACCTGTTTACTCTCTACCCAGTTAAATCTCTACCCAGCCTTAATAATCTCAGGAATAAGTAAAATGATATTATGTAGCAAATTACTTAACAGGATTCATAGGATAGAGCCTGCCCTCTTAGTATCTGTGGGTTCGGCATCAATTCAACCAATCGCGGGTTGAAAATATTCAGAGGGAAAAATGGATGGTTGTGTCTGTACTGAACACGTTAGGGACATTTTTATCTTTTCATTATTACCTAAGCAATACAGTATAATCACTATTTACACAGCGTTTACATTGTATGAGGTACTGTAATTCAGAGATGATGTAAAGGGTACACAGGTAATATACACACTCAACGCCATTTTATATAAGGGGCTTGGGCTGTCCTGTATGTTTGCATCCAAGGAGAATCCTGAAACCAATCACCCCCAGATGCCAAGGGAAAACTGTATTTAAGAGTTATGCTTTGAAGATAAGGATTAATCTTTTTTTTTTTTTAGACGGAGTTTCGCTCGTTGCCCAGGCTGGAGTGCAATGGCATGATCTCGGCTCACCATAACCTCCACCTCCCAGTTCAAGCAATTCTCCTGCCTCAGCATCCCAAGTAGTTGGGATTACAGGTATGTGTCACCACACCGGCTAATTTTGTATTTTTAGTAGAGATGAGTTTTCTCCATGTTGGTCAGGCTGCCTTCAAACTCCCGACCTCAGGTGATCCACCGCGCCCAGCTGACAATGATTAATTCTTACACGATGTCAGTTCCCAAGTTCTGGGACGTCAGAAAAGGTAGTCAAATTTTTTTTATTAACTAGATACTTCCAGGTGTACCTTAAAAGGAAATGGTCGTCCCAGGAACTTCTGCAGCTTCTTCACACCAGCAAAGCCAGCGGTCTGGCTCCCCAGACACTTCTGAATATGTTCTGAGACAGTCTGAACTTCTTTGTAACATCTTTAAAGGAGAACAAGAGCAGAGGGGAAATAAGGAAAGGGGGAAAAGCTGGAGGGTAAGAGAAGCCATTAATATTTTCTTTTTTAATTATACACTCACGAATATGCCAAGGGAATAAACCAAAATAAAGCAAGAAGAAACAGTTTCAGTTCCAAATCCTCTTATCTTTAACATCATCTGTCTGTAATTCTGGACATTACTATTCTAAATATAAATCTTACTTGTCTTCGTGATTCATCAGAAGTTGGGGGATCTGGTGGACCAGATGTTTTAAAACCCAGTGCCAATGGAGGGCAAGAAGTGCCAGACCTGGGGCATCTACTTTTACTGTGTCAGCCACAGTCCAAAACCGGTCCCGCCACTGCAGAGAACCTATGATCTAAAAACAAAGTCTCTTAGATAAGATGGCAAGAGGAATGACTAAAAAAAGAAAAGAAAAAGAAAAACAACGTAAACCAAGACTGCTCACAAACATCTTCTGGGAAAAGACACACAAGGTGGAATATAATTGTTAATCAATGCTCAACATATATACACAAAAAGTTTAAGCCTAACTGGAATATATGTAGGAACATTAAGGCAGACAGAGGAGGCGAAGATCTTTTAGCATTTGAAGCAGAAAGTTATTAGAGAAAATAGAATTACTGGGCAAAAGTGTAGGTCATTTTATAAGAAACTACTAACTATTTAAAGCAGCTATACCATTTTGTACTCCAACCAGAAGGGTAGAGGAGTTTCAGTTGTTCCATTTTTTTGCCAATACTGGCTGTTAATGATTTTAATTTTAGTTTCCTTTTTAATTCTATTCTGGCGGATGGTATCTTACTGTGGTTTCAAGTTAAATTTCTTTGATAATTGATGACACTGCAATTTTTTAAGTGCTTACTGGGCATTCATATAACTTCTTAGAAGACATTCTATTCAAACGTCTTGCTCATTTTAAAATTGGGTTGTGGTTGGGCGAGGTGGCTCACGCCTGTAATCCCAGCACTTTGGGAAGCCGAGTGGGCAGATCACAAGGTCAAGAGATTGAGATCATCCTGGCCAACATGGTGAAACCTGTCTCTACTAAAAATACAAAAATTAGCTGGACATGGTGGTGCATGTTTGTAGTCCCAGTTGTTCAGGAGGCTGAGGCAGGAGAATCGCTTGAACCCAGGAGGCGAAGGTTAGAGTGAGCTGAGATCATGCCACTGCACTCCAGCCTGGTGACAGAGCAAAACTCCATCTCAAAAAAAAACAAGAACAACAACAACAAAAACCTGGGTTGTATTAGTACAGCGAGTTTATGGAATTTATGTGTTTTGTTAAGAGTTTTCCCCAGTATATTCATTTTCTCCAAGTACGTTTATAAAGGTAGCTATGAAGAATAGAAGTTTTAAATTTTGATGAAATCAATTTATCAATTTCTTTCATTTACAGAGAATCCTAAAAAAATATTTGCCTATACTTAGGTTGTAAAGATTTTTTCCTATGTTTTCTTTGAGCCAGTTCATAATGTTAGTTCTTTTTTTAAAGGTCTCATCTATGTTGAGGTAATTACATATAATGTGAGACAAGGGTAAAGGCTCATTTTACTTTATATGGACATCTGATTGTTCCATCATCAGTTACTGAATTGGCCATTTTTGCCATTAAATTACCTTTGCCTATTTAACAAAAAATGAAACAAACAAAAATAACTGATCATGTATGGGGAGGGGGGTCTACCTGTGAATTCTCTATTTTGTTTCATTCATCTAAATGTCTATTCTTAGACAATACCATACGGTTTTAATACAGGACTGCATCGCAAATCAGGTAACTGAGTCTCCAACATGGCCCTTTGAATAATGTATTTTTATAGTAACATTGTTTCTAGATTAGTGATTTCCTTCCATAGTCCACAAGTTCAAAGCTATTTTCATAATATCACATCATCTGCCATTTTCACTACGATGACATTTACACTAATGGTACAAAAAAAAGGACTGACAGGCAAATTATGACTATTTGACAGACACTGCATTGAAAATGAATGATGTGAAACTGTTACTTCAGGAGAAACAACTGAGAGGCCAGGGGCAGTGGCTCATGCCTATAATCCCCGCATTTTGAGAAGCTGAGGCAGGCGGATCATCTGAGGTCAGGAGTTCAAGACCAGCCTGACCAAGAAAGTGAAACCCTGTATCTACTAAAAATACAAAAATTAGCTAAGTGTGGTGGCACGTGCCTGTAGTCCCAGCTATTTAGGAGACTGAGGCAGGAGAATCACTGTTAGAACCCAGGAGGAGGAGGTTGCAGTGAGCCAAGATTGCGCCATTGCATTCCAGCATGAGTGACAGAGGGAGACTCTTTCTTAAAAAAAAAAAAAAAAAAAATCTGGAAAACAGAATTTGACAACTTCCTGGTAATGATTTGCTGATGAGATTTGTGATTTTCACAGGTATGACTTTTTAATTTATTTATATTGAAGGATGAAATGTGCCAACTCAGTAAACAGTATTTTCCAAGTTACCTATGCATGAGCTATAGACTCACGCAGGGTCAAAGTCCATACAAGGTGCAAAGTAGGCCAACGAATTTTAACATGAGAAGTTCAGTGATTATTTGCTCAGATTCCTCGTCAAAAATAACCTTTACAAAACTACTTGTCATTTTTGGTGTGCCATCAAATAAAAATATTTAAAATTATACGGAACGGTTACTAACATACTCTTCCCCTTTCCAACCTAACTATGGAAGGCCAGTTTTTCTTCACAAACTTCATTCCAAACAACATACTACAAGAATCCATCTTCTCAAAGCCAGATCTACGGAGACTTGCAGGAATGTAAAACACTTCTGCACTTTCCAATTTTTATTTTAGAAACTGCTATTTTTTTATTAAAAATAAGTTATCCATATTAACATGAAATAGTTTGCTATTGTATTTTTAAGCAAATTTATAGTGTTTATTTTTTTTTTTACATTTTTCAGATTTAGTTAATTGGTAAAAACTGACAGATGTAGCATCTTCTGGATTTCTGAGAACCTTTAAGAGTACAGAGGCAGAGATCAAAAAGTTTAAGACTGGCTGTTCTACTTTATTAGACTTACCAGAATAATATGGATTAAAAATTCCATTTAATCCACATGTGACAATAATATCTAGGATCCACATGTGACAATAATGTCTAGGAGGACTTAAGTGGATTAAAATGTAACTGATACAATCTATCAATAGGTGAATCAATAAAAAAACTGTAGTAGATCCATACAATGGAACACTCCTCAGCAATAAAGAGGAATGAACAACTGATATATGAAACCACATAAGTGTATCTCTAAATCACAATGGTGAATGAAAAAAGATAAACAAAAAATATATACTGTATAATTCTACCTGTAGAAAATATAACTGATCCACAGTAACAGAAAGCATATCAATGGCTACCTGGCTGTGGGTAGGAGCAGGAAAGAAGAAAATACAAAAAGTGAATGAGGAAACGTTTTGGGGTGATGGATATGTTCATTATTCTTGATTGTGATAATGGTTTCACAGGTGCATACATGTCAAAACTTATACGCTTTGAATATATGCAGTTTATAATATGTAAATTATACCCCAATAAGACTTTAAATATGTGTATAGGTATATTTAAAACTGTTAAGAATAAATTTCTTAAGTAATATTGGGCATACAGTAACACTGAAGTTAGTCTTAGCCCTAAAAATCTTTATGCGAACAAAGACAAATTTTGTTGTTTAAAATAAAACAAGGTGTAGTTCCTTACCTCATTGACACTGGCATCAGATACCATTCCCTGGGAGGACTGTACCCAGAGCAGGATTAGTGCATCACAAAGTTCAAAAAAAGCAGCAAGATTGACCACAATTTCATGCGGCAGAGTGTGATAGCTCTCTGGATCTGAGAGTCGACATAAATAAGAACATTTCATCAGATTTAAAATAATCTCTGGACATTTTCAAAATACACTATAATCTAGAACTTAAATGTTATCCCCAGTACAAAGGTCAAATTTGAAAGAGCAAAACCAAAACCAAATTCTTTGCCCACTACAGGTTGTCTCTTATGTGAAATGCTTAGGATCAGAAGTGTTTCAGACTTTAGATTTTTTTGGATTTTGGAATATTTGCACATACATAATGAGGTATCTTGGGGATATACACAGTCCAAATTTTATATTTTACATTTTTAATAATTTTGTGCATGAAATGAAGTTTGGACAGCATTTTGACCATGGCTTATTACATGAAGTCAGGTATAAAATTTTCCATTTGTGACATGTCAGTGCTCAAAAAGTTCCTGATTTTGGAGGATTTCAAATTTCCAATTTTCATATTAGGGATATTCAATCTCTATTATTAAACTTGGCAAATGAGGCATGTTTAACTACAGATGTAAATAATGTCTCATTGACAAATGCAGATTATAAAGCAAAAATGTATTTATGCAAGTGTTTAAGTACAAAATGAAAATTAAGTACATATGTTTAGATGCAGAGTTAACACTAATAGATATGAGAAAATATAAATGAAATTGTTACTAACAGTAGCTGATGTAAAGATGAACTTTCTCAATTTTTATACTTCAACAGTTTGAATTTTTTTCAGCAAGCACAACTATTTTTTCAATTAAAAACAAAATAAAGATGGGAGAAATGCTTCTTCCTATAAGAAATGCTTATGAATACGTATTTTTTTTAGCTGACAGATCTGGTTTTCAAGTGGCTGTGTTACTTGCTAGACATGTGACCTTGAGCATCTCCGTGTCTCCCTTTCCTCATTATTAACATGGTGACCTGTCTCACAGGTGGCTATAAAAAAATAAATGAGATCACGGACATGTAAAAAGCATTTAGCTAAGCACCTGGCACAAAGTAAGTGCTCAGTAAATGTTAGTCATTAATATCGGGTAACGGGACATGTTTAAAATCAGGCTAGCAAATGAAAAGAAACCAGTAAACAGCAGCAGCTGCTGAATATGCCTCTTAACTTTAGCAACAGTATGCAATCAGATGCTTAATTAGAGAACACAAAAGATAAATGTTCTTACCTTGATGGAATTCAAAGGACATTCTCAAAACACTATCTCTTAGCTTTTTGCTACCAACAGAAACCAATTTTGCTTCAGTAAAAACCCGTTTTTCCCGGTCAAGATATATGATTGTCCTGGAATGAGATTCAAAAAACATAACAAATAGTTATCGGTTAATAACATTTTCAATCATATCTTCTACTTGATGGAAAACTTGGAATATCAGGGTCCTTCATCCTGCCATTCCTCTCCTGCCTCTGCAAATCTTGGACTAAAGAGATGGAGGTCAAAGTGACAACTACTAAGGTGAAAGGAAAGAGGATGGATGGATGTAAGCTGGGTCTAGGCAGACTGCCAGGCCTTGGTCTGCCACGATCTGACAAACTGAACTGTGAACTCTTCAAAGTGGCCACAGTAGAAAGGAGTTGGGGGAGCAGGGCAGAAGGGGGCTGGCAGCTTGCAAGGCAACCTCTGAGGTACACACTACACTTGTGGATTCACTTTGAAAATTATGTAAATTCGTATGTGAATGTGTACATAAGTATGGGGGTGCTACTATGTCTCCAACATTTGAGGACAAGAAATGATGTCGACAGAGAGATGGCTGAGGAAGAGACAAGTAAAAACAAGTAGGTAAAAATGGAAAGAGCTGCTGGGAATCAAACAAAAACCAGGCTGGTGGCAGCGGCTCACACCTATAATCCCAGCACTTTGGGAGGCCAAGGCAGGTGGACCATTTGAACTCAAGAGTTCAAGACCAGCCTGGGCAACATGGCAAAACCCTGTCTCTATAAAAAAAATACAAAACTTAGCCAGGTGTGGTGGTATGTACCTGTAGTCCCAGCTACTTGAGAGGCTGAGGTGGGAGGATGGCTTAAGCTCAGGAGGCAAAGGCTGCAGTGATCCAAGACTGTGACACTGCACTCCAGCCTCAGTGACAGAGATAGACCCTATCTCAAAATCAAAACAAAAACAGAAAACAGCCGGGCACGGTGGCTCACGCCTGTAATCCCACCACTTTGGGAGGCTGAGGTGGGCGAATCACCTGAGGTCGGGAGTTCGAGACCAGCCTGACCAACATGGAGAAACCCCGTCTCTACTAAAAATACAAAATTAGCTGGGTGTGGTAGCGCATGCCTGTAATCCCAGGTACTTGGGAGTCTGAGGCAGGAGAATCGCTTGAACCTGGGAGGCAGAAGTTGCAGCAAGCCAAGATCGCACCATTGCACTCTAGCCTGGGCAACAAAAGCAAAACTCCATCTCCAAAAAATAAAACAAAACAGAAAACAGTAGAAATATGACTATCGTACGATAAAGGCAATCATGTCCAATACCCCACAACTTCTCAGGTTCACAAAATTCAACACATGTAAGCTATATTTGACAGATTCTTAGGAATGGTATAATCTGAGAAGCTGGTGAGGCAAACAGTGCACAGAGCAGTAGGTTTCACCTACTTGTTTGCAGCTGATTCTAAAAGGGCAAAGAGCTGGTCAGGCTGGTCCGTTTTTGGGTCAAAGTCCATCGAATTTCTAATCATGTCTAGAGCCTGCATATTCCATCGGGGGTCCAGAGGGATCACAAATTCGTCTAGTTTAAAAAGAAAACAAAACAAAAATCAGAAATACTGGAGTTAAACTCCTTGCCTGGCAAGTTTCAGTTGAATATTTTCATTGTTTTACTTTGAGCACATTGAGTCCTGTTGGGGAAGAGGTTGAATCAGTAAATACCATGAGCTTCATCCCATGATACTAGAACAGCAGGGTTTAATAGCTTTTACATTCTTTCTTTTCCAAATGCAAAGTAACTCTATGTACTGAAAGTCCATCCCAATGCAGGATATAAAGGTAATCCCTACTAGAACACAACAATCCAACCAATGAGTTCACTTCCTGAGATCACACTAATCCATGGGCTAAATTGCACAGTGGTCACCATTAGCTTAAAAAAAAAAAAAAAGTTACTCACATGGCAGAAAATGAATGAATACATCTCACTATCTGTTTTCACTAAGAAAACAATGCAATTTTTTTTTTTGAGACGGTGTTTCGCTCTTGTTGTCCAGGCTGGAGCGTAATGGTGTGATCTCAGCTCACTGCAGCCTCCACCTTCAGGGCTCAAGCCATTTTCCTGCCTCAGCCTCCCAAATAGTTGAGATTACAGGTGCCCACCACCCTGCCTAGCTAATATTTGCTATTTTTAGTAGAGATGGCATTTCACCATGTTAGGCAGGTTGGTCTTGAATTCCTGGCCTAGGTGATCCGCCTACCACGGCCTCACAAAGTGCTGGGATTACAGGCATTTCCCACCATGCCCGGCCAACAATGCAATTTTTTAAACTTAAAAACAATTTATCTATAATCAGAGTGTGGCTGCTGCTGCCCCACAATCCTCTGGCTCACACCTGATACAACCTCTGTGAAACAGCAGGAGACCGACACTCTCCAGAAGTTGCGAAAACCCAAGGGTGGGAGGCAAGAAACAAAAAAGGGTAACATTAATTTGAAGGTGGCTGGCAGGACGGTTCAGTGGAGCACTTTTAAGTTTTAAAAGTATCCACCATATAGTAGACTACCCAGACTACTCAGGACATACTGTGAACAGCAGGTACATTAAAGAGGGAAATCATTTCCAACGCCCAGTAAGATAAAAAGCCTACACAACTGAAAAAGATGGTTAGAGAGCTAATGTGTTACAACAGAGGACAAGTAATCCCTGCTGAAAATGAAAGCTGCTATTGTAAAACTGTGTTTGTAAAGATTACAATCCTCATAGTGGAAAGCCATGACTTAGTTCAGCCACAACTTGACTCGAAAAGTATTTTTCTCTATTGTTTGATTTCTTCCCATTCACTCCACGATCTTTAGTGTACATAAAGGAATTATTTAGCACAAAAGTATCATGTATATTTTTTTCTAAACCAAATGGCCAATGGTATATTTTGATCAACATCAAATGAAGATGGAGGTAGAAAATTTTAAGTGTGGTGTTGTGAAAATGCCCATTTTCTTCATTAATGCTTGCGTCAATCAAGCTTATATTACTCTGTTTTAGGAAATGTTTATTCTCTCACTCCTTATTTTAAAAAATAAATCTTGAATACTTTCTTTGATCAGATAGCTTAGATGTCTATTTCTGTTAACACTATGGTTTCATAACTTTGTCATCAAGGCTTTTTCAGAGACAGGGTTCAGCTCTGTCCCCCAGGCCAGAATGCAGTGGCACTATCACAGCTCATTTGCAGCCTCAAACTCCTGGACTCAAGCAATCCTCCTATCTCAGCCTCCCAAGTAGCTGGACCACAGCTATAAGCTACCGCATCTATGATTAAAGTTTTACATTTTCCTAAGTTAACTGATCCTGTGTAACTTTCCTTTAAGTCAAACATCTCATGGTTTGAAACTCTTCCTACTAACAGAGCTGGCAAACAACACAGAGTTAAGAGTGGAAGGGACCTCAGAGAAATAAGAGCTTAATTCCCCTGGTTTCTAAACACAACCAGAGACAGCAAATGATGAGCCAAAAATCTACCAAGCCAGTTTGTGGCAGAGTTGGTACCAGGGCCCAGTGTTCCAACTCCCAGATTCTTTTCACTCCATGGCACATCATCAGCCTCCTTCAGAAGCTGAAGGGTAAATGGATAGCTTTAGGTAAAGCATGGTGGTCAAGCCTCTAGTCCTAGCACTTTGGGAGGCCAAAGCAAGAGGATCGTTTGAGGCCAAGATATAAAGACCAGCCTGGGCAACTTAGTGAGAGCCTGTCTCTTTAAAATAAAAAAAAAAAGAGGCCAGGTGTGGTGGCTCATGCTGTAATCCCAGCACTCTGGGAGACCAAGGCAGGTGGATCACCTGAGGTCAGGAGTTCAAAGACCAGCCTAACATGGAAAAACCCCATCTGTACTAAAAATACAAGAATTAGCCGGGTGTGGTAGCACACAGCTGTAATCCCAGCTACTCAGGAGGCTGAGGCAGGAGAATCACCTGAATCCAGGAGGCAGAGGTTGTAGTAAGCCGAGATCACACCATTTCACTCCAGCCTGGGCAACAAAAGCAAAACTCTGTCTCAAAAAAAAAAAAAAAAAAAAAAAAAAGAGGGAGAATTTGCTTCTGCACATCATGAGTCTTCTTAAAAAATACTGTTATGTTGAGACCTCTAACAGGTTAGATCTTTTTCCCATGAATTCAAAAGATAAGTTTCCTAAACCGTGCTAAGAGCTAGAAACCAAAAGTGCATACCTGATGTATTTGGTTGTAATATTTTGAAAACATTACTGACTGCAGCTGAGAGGGAATGTGAGTAAAAATTCCTGAGAGATGCAGCACTGGCTTCCAAATGAATTTGTATGGACTCTGTGGAGGAAGGAGAAAACCGTGTTAGATTCTAAAGCAGTGCTATCCAACTGAACGTTCTGCAATGATGAAAATGTTCTATAGCTGCATAGAATAACCACTAGTCACATACGAGGACTTGAAATGGGACCAGTGCAACTAAAGGACTGGATTTTTAAAATCTAATTTATATTTATATTTTAGTAGCTCTCTGTGGCTGGCCAGTGACTATCATATAGGACAACGTAGATAAAATATTTATACAAATTCTCTCTACACATGTTTAGACAGATGACCACATGTTTCACAAAATATAAATATCCACTGGCTTATTGACAAATTCTCATGGAGTAGAAAGGTTCACGTAAACGCAATTACTTAATCTCCACCAACAAATTCCATGTTCTGTTCTTTACAGTTCAAGCAATGTTGTGATTGTTGCTTTGTCCTCTCTTAAAATGAAAGAACTACGAAAAGAGCACAGGTATCTGAGGGTTCCACATCTGTGGAATTTAACCAACTGCAGATCAAAAATATTCAAAAATTTTAAAAAATAAAAATACAACAAAAATAATATCAATTTTTCAACAACATACTACAACTTTTTTTTTTTGAGATGGAGTTTTGCTCGTCGCCCAGGCTGTACTGCAGTGGCGAGATCTCGGCTCACTGCAACCTCCACCTCCTGGGTTCAAGCGATTCTCCTGCCTCAGCCTCCCGAGTAGCTGGGATTACAGGCATGCACCAAGATGCCCGGCTAATTTTGCATTTTTAATAGAGATGGGGTTTTTCCATGTTGGTCAGGCTGGTCTTGAACTCCTGACCTCAGGTGATCCAACCACCTCGGCCTCCCAAAGTTCTGGGATTACAGGTGTGAGCCACCATGCCCAGCCTACAACAACTATTTACATAGCATTTACATTGTATTAGGTATTATAAGTAATCCAGAGATGATTTAATGCATACAGGGGATGTGTGTAAGGCATATGAAAATACTATCCCACTTCATATAAGGGGCCTTAGCATCCACGTATGTTGGTGTTCCTGGGTTGGTGGGGGAGGGAGAGACCTCGTATCAATCCCCCACAGATACCAAGGGACAACTCTAAGTGTGACAAAATGTAGCACTGGAACTAAAATAAGATTAGAATCTTACACACTTTTAGAGGAAATGAATTTATCAAAATTAATACCTTTCCCAGATAGAATGATTCTGCAATAATAGTTACAGCACAAAAAGCAGATGTTCAAAACTGAAAACTAAAATAATATAGTACTCTTTCCTTTTGAATGTGTTAGAAAGGTGAATATGTCCTGAAATGCTAAGGATATCATGGAAACAAAAGTTTATCTTGTGACACATCCAAAGGCAGACCTGCTCCTGGACAGTAATGCTAGACCACAAATTTCTTCCTAGGAGACCTCCCAACTGTAATTTTAACAGTGTAGTCACACATTAACACAGCTCCTGAGGCACTGAAATAGCATAAGTGTACATAAATCACATCAATGGACAAATTAAGTTGTTCTACTCACCAAGCCCCTGTGGTATATTCTTGGCTAAATGATAAAGCCATTTAACCCTGAGCATCCAATCCTGATTGGTTGCTCTTTCTATAAGCAATTTAACAGCCATGGCCAAAACATCTGGTTCATCGATCCAGTAAGTATCCACTTCAACTGCATTGAATTTCAGGTTCTCAGGGTTGGAGGACTGCATAATTTTCTCTAAGTCTTGCAATGTAAGAGGCTGACTCCTGAAATTCATTTGAATGAACAAACTCAGTACCAGCATAACCTTTTATTTCACATTCCAAATAACTGAGAAAACTCCTTTCACAAATGTAGGATCAACGATAAGGAGGAAAGATGAGTCCCCCACAGAGAGACAATTTAAACATACCTAATAAATAATAAATAGGGAGCAATATCACAAAGAACAAAACTTTGACAGCTGCATAATAAATGGCCACAGAATGCTCCACTTAAATATATTGTGTCCTGACCATTTCCAGCAAGAGCAAAGATTAGCCAAGAAACCAGAGACACAAGCTGAAGGCTCCACTGACCTTGCCCAGCTGCTGGTTTTCATGCTTATCCTGTTGAGACAATATGCTAAGATCTGTCCATCACTTCGGACTATAGACATGTGAGAATCTTCAGTAGCAAAGAGAGCTGAGGGCACAGAATCTGGCCACAGTCCCATGGCAAGAATGGAGTCTCCCCAGGTTTCATGTGCTCGAAGAGAAGAAACATGTTTCTCCAGTAAAACCTGTACAAGCTGGTAGGAGATGAAAACACAGTACAGTGGTACCAACATAAAAGTGATAGTCCCCAATGAAACAGCAAATAAAGTAGTAAGAGTTCATATGACCACCTCACAACAACTCTTAATACACTCTTCAATGAAAAACACAAGTTCAATTCTATGTTTGCTGATGACAGGTAAGTTTCAAAAAGGAATATTTACATTCAAGCTATTTTCCAGCAAAGTACCTAGATACCAGACCTCTATTAAACTGTAGTGGTCAACTCTTTCAGGTCACTGGGGTGCCATCTTTAAAAATAATTTCCTTGTACTCAATAATGTAAGGTATTGCAACTTAGAAACTTTCTGTAATACTTCATAGTACCTTCCGGTTTGCTGGTGAATGCTGGGAACAGACATATACTTCCCAGCATGCTTCAGAAAAGGCTCTGTGTAAACTCAGCCCTCGCTGCAGGTACTGGACAATTAGTATGGCTGTCTGGATTAGAGTTGATACAGAAGATGTTGGAGAACCTATTAAAAAAAAATTGCCACCTATAAACAATAGAGTCCTTAAAATCTCCAATGAAAATGGATAAATTCTACCCTCCCATCAAACCTCCTTCCACTTAGCCCCACCCAGATACTTATTTTAGAAAACCTTCTAAATAGACTCTAGAGTCCCCCAAAGGCACAATGGACCTGTAGGAACCTTTGGATTCCTAGCTTCCTGTTTCTTTCTGGCTAACTGCAGTTTATTATGGGGGACTCACTTACAGATGTCATAAAGCCTGTTCATGTATATCCTTAATCTAATGCTGACACACACTGAAGGTGACAAGTTGAATGTAACCTCATAAAAGACGATGGGATTTGAAATCCTACAAACCTATTTGCAAACTCCAGCCATTATTATTAACTGATAAATTACTCAAACTCTCTTAGTCTCATCTGGAAAATGAAAGCATATGCCTAGCAGAACTAATGTAACGACTAAATAAGCAATCTGCATGGGACCTAACGGAGTAGTTATGCAACAAGCATACTTCATTTATTATCTTGCTCCTTTTTGTATAATTGAAGATTTAGAAAAAGTCACACCTGTCTGCTTTAAACAAATCAAAGTTTCCTCTTTATTCCAACTTCAAGAGGCTGTTAATGACCCTGGAGAAATGATGGGGGCAAACTTCATAAACCTCAGTGCCTAAAGCAGAATTACTCAAGGGTTAGCCTCTGCTTACATGCATCAGAATGGCATAGAAAGTGTCTTTCAGATACTGATTCCTGTGCCTCGCCCTGACCTGCTACCTGCTGAACCCAATCTCTTGGGGTCTTTTTTTTTTTTTGAGATGGAGTCTTGCTCTATTACCAGGCTAGAGTACAGTGGCACAATCTAGGCTCACTGCAACCTCTGCCTCCCAGGTTCAAGCGATTCCCTTGCCTCAGCCTCCCGAGGAGCTGGGACTACAGGCGCACGCCACCATGTCCAGCTAATTTTTGTACTTTTAGTAGAGACAGGGTTTCACCATGCTGGCCAGGATGGTTTCAATCTCTTGAACTCGTGACCCGCCTGTGTTGGCCTCCCAAAGTGCTGGGATTACAGGCGTGAGCCACCAAGCCCGGCCAATTCTTAGGGTCTTACATTTAGTGTATACAGATAGAAATTATCAGGAAATTCACATTTTTAACAAGCTTTCCTGATAATTTCTATCTATATACACTAAATGTAAGAAATCTTTGACTAGTAGTCCAATGGAATAACATAATTTCTTCAAGACTAAAACTGTGCAAAGGCCCGAAAGTCAAGTGCCTCACCTACAACAGTGCTCCGGGTCTCTGTGTGTAGAGCCAAGAGGATGTCACATACACTGTTCCCCACCAATCCAAGGCTGTGTAGCAGAACTTTCAAATCCAGGTTGTCTGGGGTGCTCGCATCCCCTTCTCCTGAAATGTAGATTTCAAGTCCACGATTCCTCATAGCTCGGGATATATCTCCATGAACAGGATCCATTGAGAGGAAAAGTCTAGAAAAACAGCAATTCAAAGAAAATAATTATTTTAACTCCCAGTGCAACCAAAGGTGTAGCTCAGCAGCTCAGCATGAGACAGTGAGGTCAAGTTCTATGTCGCTCATTATCAGAGAATTCACACCAAGGATCTTTTACTTTTCTTTTTTTTTTGAGACAGAGTCTCACTTTGTCTCCCCAGCTGGAGCGCAGTAGCATAATCTCCGCTCACTGCAACCTTTGCCACTTTGCCCCAGGTTCACAGAATTCTCCTGCCTTAGCCTCATGAGTAGCTCGGACTACAGGCACACACCGCCACGCCCAGTTAATTTTTTGTATTTTAGTAGAGACGGGGTTTCACTCTGTGTGTAGAGCCAAGAGGATGTCACATACACTGTTCCCCACCAATCCAAGGCTGTGTAGCAGAACTTTCAAATCCAGGTTGTCTGGGGTGCTCGCATCCCCTTCTCCTGAAATGTAGATTTCAAGTCCACAATTCCTCATAGCTCGGGATATATCTCCATGAACAGGATCCATTGAGAGGAAAAGGCTAGTTCTGAACTCCTCAGCTCAGGCAATCTGCCCACCTCAACCTCCCAAAGTTCTGGGATTACAGGCCTGAGCCACCCTACCCAGCAGGACCTTTTACTTCTAACATGCATCAATATAGCAAAATATTTTCTCTAAGCCTACTTTCCTAAGGAACTGTGTATGATATATCCAGTGTACCTTTAGTGCTGAGAACTTAAAAAATCTAACCTTCAGATATTCCTCAAGGTAGGCAGTACTAATTCATTATTCTAACTCACCTACACACAGCAGAACAGGAAGCAAGTATAGTCTCCTGAAACAATCGGTTTCATATACTGAATGCCCATCAACATCTCCATCTAGTTATCTGACACCTCTCACATTCATGTCTGGAAGTAAACAGCTGATTCCCTGTAGGTCCTACCCGCATCAAACCTGCTCCTTTACCAGTCTTCCCTTTCTCAAAGAATGGCAACCCCATTTATCCAGGTACTCAAGCCAAAAACAGAGGTGTCATCCTGATTCTTCTTTTTCTCAATCCATATGTCCATCAGCAAGTCAACCCATCTGACCACCTTCATCTAGGCCACTGTGATGTCCTGCCTAAACTACTGCAAAAGGAATGTGACTGGTATCCCTGCTTCCAACCTTCATCACCAATGCAAGGCCAAGACCTTGCACCTCTTGTTTATGCTGTGTTCCCAGAGCCCAGCAGTGCCTGGTAAATAGTAGAGTCTCAGTAAGTATTTGTTAAATGAATTAATAAATGGTGAACTTCCCCATGACTCAGTTGATAAATAAAATATATAAGGAAGTCTTAACGAATGTCTACCTCTGCTACTGAGGCTGTCAGATTCTGAGGCAGAAATATAAGAGACATAAATACCTGAAATTGGGATTTGGTGTTATCGTGGGAGTGGATCCATCTATCATTCCTCTCTCACTAATAGTGAGGACACCTCCAGGTTCAAGCAAAGCATTCAAACGATCCAACACTGATGGGCTGCACAGACAGAACTCAAATAGTGAATAGGCCGACATGCTGTATTGACTCTTCTTTCCTTCCATGCCCGGGACGGGACTCAAATGCTTTTTTTTGAGACAGAGTCTCGCACTGTCGCCCAGGCTGGTATGCACTGGCGTAATCTCTGCTCACTGCAACCTCTGCCTCCTGGGTTCAAGCAATTTTCCGGCCTCAGCCTCCTGAGTAACTAGGATTACATGTGCCTGTCACCATGCCCAGCTAATTTTTTGTCTTTTTAGTAGAGACGGGGTTTCACTATGTTGGCCAGGCTGGTCTCAAACTCCTGACCTCATGATCCGCCCACCTCGGCCTCCCAAAGTGCTGGGATTACATGCGTGAGCCGCTGCACCTGGCCTCCAAATGCTTTTGACCCACATTTCCTTTTGGCACAATCACGTACCCAGATACAATAGTGATCTCTTTCCAAAGTATATTCCCCATTCATTTCCCTTCTCACTCCCCAAGGAACATAGCCCAGGGCCTTATACACAGTAAATATACAAGATATTTTTGAACAAAATTAAAGAAAATGCTAATAAGTTCCCTGCACTATAACCTTTTCACTTTTTCCTTTCCTGCCCCCTATCCCTCAACATTATCAAATCCATTTAAGGTGACCGGATTTCTCTTTGTAACAGTTAGACAAATGCTCCATGAAGAATGGCCATCATATAACTTATAATAGCTTCTACTATGGTAACTACATACATACAGTAGTTTCACACTTGTCCTTTACCTTACTGTAAGATCAAAAATGATACATGGTTCCATCGCTGTATCACTGATGCTCATTTACTAAATGCCTGCCTTGTGTCAGACCCTGCATTGGAAAAAACTGCACCGAAGAAACCCTAACAAAAAAAACGGAATACTTCTGAAAATAAAAGGCCTAACTCAAAGGAGATTGCCAGGAAAAATAATCCAATTTTGTTAGCCTTTGGTTCGGCTCAAAATTATCATACAGAGCTGAAATCTTATAGTTGTCTAACGATAAACTACCACTGTTCACCACAGGGAGAAGTTTACAGAATATGGCTAAGGATGCCTATGTAATTAATTAAGAAAAATAGTAGCTTCAAAATACCAGCACTTCTATCTGGGTCTCTACTTTGACAAGCACACTCAGATTTCAAGCTGGACCATTCACGATGAGGCATAAGGTTCTTACTTGCAGAAGTTAACATTATCCATCAGAAGCCAGTCTCCGGACTTCAGGGCCTGAACCAACATGCTGTCAACCCATTCGAACGTCCCATGGCTACGGCCACTGGCTGACTGCGTAAGCTTCACACCAAAGCTTCGGAACTCTTCAACAAGTTTGGCAAACTCTGAAATGTCACAGGGAAGAATCACCATCCACAGCAGTTAACTTCAAACCAAGAATTAAGTTTATGAAAAGGAAGCTTGATACTTCTAGCCCTGTTTTTTTTTAAGATTTCATAATAGAATAAATAGAAGAATGTTTTGCTTCTGTTTAAACACAGGTAGGAAAGTTAAGTTTAAGACAGAAAATACTTCTTAACGGCCCTCTGAATTAGTAGCTACTCAGGGCTGACTCTAGGGTGACAGAAGTGGCAAATGATTTTTCTGTATTATGGTTTCTCAAATGGTAGGAAGAGGATAATATTTCCCACCTATCAGTGCATTTATACTAAATGAAAGTGCTATAACTTCACACAGTGCAAACTGGGCTTCCTTTACAATGAGCATATCATATGATTATACTAACTTGTAATTATAGTTGCCAAATGCTTTGTAGTTTATATAGCCCTTCCCTAGAAATTTTTCAATAGATCTTTTTGGTTGGAAATTGTTTTATGACCATTTTTCATATCACAAGGTAATACACATTGGATTTCTACTTCTAAAGATGAGGTAGTAACAAGGTTCAGACAATCTACCATTGTTAATTAATGACTAGAAAACTGGGCAAAATACATGAAACATATGCTTTTAGTATTGGACAATAGGCAGCACAAGACTATGATATCTGAGGGAAAGAAAAAAAATCAGGTGAAGCCCTATAATTGCCCTGGCTTTCTTCCTGGAATCAATTTCTGAATTGCAAAGCAGGGAGGGGGAACCCAAACACATCAGGGAGTTCATGGAGTTGAACAGACAGAGTAGAGTTCAGGGCAGCTAGGGCAACCTGAACGAAGAACAGAGTACTTAGGCGGAGGGAATTACTCAGAGAAAGAACTCCAAAAATCTCAGAGTCTACATGTGCAAATAAAGGGTGAAGCTCTACATGGATGAGCAAAAACTACCAAAGAAAGGACAATTACTGGGGGAACACAAGCTGAATAACTCCCAGAGTTCAAACTGTGCTGAGTATCATTCTAGCTCCCACCAGACAAAGTGAAGAGAACTCACTGACTACAAAGACATTCAGTAGAGATGCTACCCAGGCTATGCTTCAATAGTGAGGCTAATCCAGCCCTACCGTAATGCATATTCTAGATCTGATCTTAAAAAGCTTCAAAGCAGCTGAGCACAGTGGCTCATGCCTGTAATCCCAACACTTTGGAAGATCAAAGCAGGGGATCACTTGAGGCCGGGTATTCAAGATCAGCCTAGGCAACGTAGCAAGAACCCACCTCTAAAAAAAAATTTAAAAATTAGCCAGGCATAGTGGCACATGCATGTAGTCCCAGCTACTTAAGAGGCTGACTGAGGTGGGAGGATTGCTTGAGCCCAGGGGGTCAAGGCTATATGGAGCTGTGATCACACCGCTGCACTCTAGCCCGGGCAACAGAGTGAGACTATCTCAGAAAAAGTATGATCATAATGAGAACTATATTTTAAAAGTCACACAAGTTTAGAGAAACATCAAAAGATACAGTTAAAGAAGAAAAAAAAGTTTTAGCCAAATGTAAAATAGTAGACAAATTGCTTTAGTCCTTTCACTCTATTAATAACCCTAAGAAATTACTCAATATGAAACAGCCAATCCTAAATAAACAGTAGTATTGGGAATAAGCCATAAGAACTTACCCTAATATTTAATTTCTAACTGACTTATGAAAGACTTACACACTCACTAGATTAACGGCTTTGGAGGACGCTTGGATTCAAAACTTAGCCCCTTGTTTCTGGAGTCTCCCCTAGAAACTCCCCCACCGCCCCGAAAAAACACCCTAGCCCAACCACTTGCTAACTATAAGACTGCAGGCAAGTAATTTCATCTCTATGAACATTCATTTCCTCATCTATTAGATGTATATAATCCTTCCTATAATGCAGTATTGTCATGGTGATTTAAAGTACATATATTCAGTACAGTGTTTGCAACAGATACTCATAATTCGATGAGTTTTACAATATCCATTTAAAAATATATGATACACGGCTCCATTGGATATCTTTTATAATTAATTTGAGTGAATGAGTAAAGGATTTCAAGTTCAAATGGCAGGCTTAAAGTGAGAAATGATGGATCAAATCAACAATGAAGAAAGTAAATGAGTGGTCCACAGCCACAGATAAAATGTTTGCTGGGCTAGAAGTGGGATGTCTGATTTCTTCAGCCATAAGGAATCAACATTTTGTAATCAGTTACAAGCAGGCTTTGGAAATAAAGAATGACAAGCATAGTGACAGACCCAGCCTATGGGCCTTTAGGTTGAATCCTCCCAAAGGGCATGCTCACCACCACTCAGAAAGTGGCACCACAGAATGAGAGAAGTTTCCATGTTAATTGGATGGCATACAGAATGATGCACTTCTTCCATCCCACATAAATGAATAAACACATCCTATGAATTCGGACTCCTATTCTTCAGTTTAAAATGCTCAATTTCCTGAGAAATTACTGAGTAAAAAAAAAAATGGCCAATAATAATAAAAGTTTTACATGCTGTCTTATCATTATAGGTGATTACACACAAGATAAACCATAAAGCGTGGTAACCAATTTTTTTCCTATTTGATTTTTTAGGATCAACTATTCTGAATACTTTATCTCAGCTTCATTTTACTTTGTAGGCCAAACTTTCCCACAAGTTCTGATTGTTAGTAATCATTAAATTAATACAAAATGTGAGCATTATATTTGTAAATCTATTACGTGTAAATGGACACAACATAGGCAATGTTAAGTACCTGATACAGAGATCCAAATATACATACCTGCCTTGGAGTATGAGTTGATTTTATTGTTGAGTCGCTGCATAAGCAATAACACTGCTTCCAGTTTGTTGACAATCTCCATCGTGATAGTTTTACCGCCTTCTCCAAGACACTGAGGCTGGTAAGTCAGAAGGAAGTGACTCCAGGCTCGCAGCACTACTTCTGCATCGTCAGCACTGATAAGGAGGCTATCCCTCAACAGTGCCCTTACAGCACCCTCCACCTTCTCCAGCAGCTGCCTCCAAGGTCGTATAAGATCAACCTGCAATTTCCAGAGGACATGAATTCATCACAGAGTCAGCGAATACTGTTTTCTGTACTCACCACCAACACAGAAGACCCTCAGTCAGACCACATGGTTTATTATGCTTTGCCTGAAAACATGAAGGCAGACTGGTTACCTGCTCAAATCCACCAAGCAGCTCAGTGGTATCCATGGCACTGTTCATTGCCATGATCTTTAACGTGTGGCCAGTAAGGTGTGCCAGAAGCTGGACCAGGCTGGTCTTGCCCACAGAGGCTGGGCCGACCAGGATGACCATCCAGCTCATCTGCACACACTTCATGATTGACTCCAGGGACTGGAATGACTGGTGCAGAAGCAACAGAGGATGGCGGGACGGGTGAGGAACACAGCTGCCACGGGAAAGGACTGAGTAGCCCAACTGCAAAGACATGCCAATGAGATTTCATAAGTGTGCCTGGTAGTGGGAGCAGAAGAAATAATTTAAAAACGTCAAAGAATAGAGGATTATCCTAGTCTCCTTACCTGAACATCATAGGGAGTGATACGAAATAGTCTGGTTCCCATGTATGGGTTGGAATTTGAACCAAACACATCCTTGAATACAGCAATGACCTAAAGGAAGAAGATAATGCTATAAAAACACAAATCACTCCACCTAATTCTTAGGCAAACTTTCTAGAAAACAAGCACAGTGATAAGAGTCACTATTCTAAGAACACTGGCCAGAATTTCCTTATCCTTTTGAATTTTCCTTATAAAAAAAATCGACTGCATTTATTTAATTCTTTGGAATGAAAGTAAATTTGAGATTGCAAACATAGCAGTCATATCCCAAACTGAGATTTCAGTGAGAATGCACCATAAATTAAATTGAAGCCATGGACTCTGTAGTATTGAAATCTAGAAACAAAAAAGACTTGTTTGCTTTCATCAATACTACAAGAGGACAGAACAGTAATGACCATTTCTTGACCATCTACTATGAACCAAACACTGTAGTAAGTACTTTGGGAGATTATTTCTATTCCTTATTCCCATGCAAAATAGTTATCATGTCCATTTTATATAGATAACACTCACAAGAGTTATTGAATTTGCCCATGGTTGGTGACTGATTTGACATCTAAGCCAGTCTGCCTCCAAAAACATGTTAACCCTCCAAACACTTATGTGGATATGAAAACCAAATTTATTCCTCTAATCAATTATTTACTTTATCCTTTTGTCAGCAGTAATACTATTAGAAAATGTTCTGTTAACGCTCTTTGATTTTGGATCTCTTTCAAAAACCTAAGAGTAATGGTGGAGGGGAATACAGGTATATAAAAAACATTAATTTAGCCCATAACAGGAGGGAAAATTAGAGTTAAGAAAAGAAACATACAAAATTATATTTCTAAAAAGCAGCAATACTCATATAGTAATTGAATATTGCACTGAAGTCAGAAAATAAAAATAATATAGATAAAATCATGATCAGTATCAAACACTGGACTGTGAAACTAAAAGCAGCACAGGAAAGCATTCCTGTCACCTACCTTTCAGGTGATACATGACCTCATGTTCCACACTAACCCATATAATCTCCAATCCCTGATGTTTTACCAGAGGGCTAAAGTTACAAATATTGCTACTCGGGAGGTCCAGGCAGAATCGCTTGAAACCAGGAGGCAGAGGTTGCAGTGAGCCAAGATTGAGGCACTGCACTTCAGCCTGGGCAACAGAGGGAGACTCCGTTTAAAAAAAAAAACAAATTACAAATATTTTCCCAATCTAGCTCTTTGGTTTAGCTCTATAAAATCAAATTTCAGCTGGACGCAGTGGCTCACATCTGTAATTCCAGCCCTTTGGGAAGCTGAGGTGGGTGGATCACAACGTCAGAAGACCATCCTGTCCAACATGGTGAAACCCTGTCTCTACTAAAAATATAAAAATTAGCTGGGTGTGGTGGTATGTGCCTGTAATCCCAGCTACTTGGGAGGCTGAGGCAGGAGAATCACTTGAACCAGGGAGTCGGAGGTTGCAGTGAGCCAAGATCATGCCAGTGCACTCTAGCCTGGTGACAGAGCGAGACTCAGTCCCCCCCCTCCACACACACACACAAAAAGGCAAAATTCAATTCAACTGGACTCTCCTAGCTTTTGTAGACTTTATCCTTCTATGATATTATTTTTCTTGATCTTGTCTCCCCTGCCAGAAAATGCTTATATGGTCTGTTACAATAACTCTGAATTGGAGGAGTGATCAAAACCTTCCACATACCACAATGAGCCAGCACCTGACTAGTCAATCATTCAACAACTGGCATGTATCTTGGTCATAATTAATATACTATAGTAAATGAATGAGGAAATTAAAATACTAGCTGATTATGTGAATTATATATCACTAAAGCTGTTAAAAACCACTAAGGCTTTATTCAAATAGAATGACTGAAAGCTACCTGCATATGATAAATGAGTTACTGTGTGATCAGATTCTGAATACCACACTACAGAAGATCTGGGTGGCTGGGCACAATAGCTCACACTTGTAATCTCAGCACTTTGGGAGGCTGAGGCAGAAAGATCACTTGAGCCCAGGAGTACGAGACCGGCCTGAACAACATAACAAGACCAAATCTCTGTTAAAAGTAAAAACAAATTAGCCAGGCCCTGGTGGCATATGCCTATAGTCCCAGCTTATCAGTGGGCTGGGGTAGGAAGATCCCTTGAGCCTAGGAGGTCAAGGCTACAGTGAGCCAGCATTGTGCCACTGCATAAGCGAGACTCTGCCTCAAAAAAAAAAAAAAAAAAAAAAAATGGGTAGCAGAATAAAAGGGGTGTCAAAGTCAAAGTCACGTGTGTTATGGGCCAGCCACATCTTCACATTTCAACAAGGAGGGTTACTGCTTCGAGTGCTTCGAGTGCATGCATCTATATATGTATTCCTTTATTTTCAAATAGTGAAGTTTAATAGAAGGAAACAGCAGACAAACTGGAGAGGGCCTCAACTGGAAAGCTGGCTGTGTTACCTGTGACACTCCATGTCTTTAAGCCTTGGATCTTCACCTACAAGAGGCCATGACAGCACCTCCTGCCTACAGCTACTGTGAGCATTCAGCAAGACAGGATTTTAAATACCACCAACTAAAATGCACACATTATTACAATTCCTTACAGTGGGAATTCCAGTTTTACTTACAAATAGGTATTTTTATTTTCACTTAAACAGAATATTCTCACTTTACATGATTATACTTTCTAGATAAAACACTTTATATAATTTGACATTTATTTAAAAACAAAACAAAACAGAAAACCTTCCTCTTCTACAGAGTATCACCTGTCTGCCTCCTCCTGCTTCTCACCTTGGTGCCTATAAAGATGATGAAGACTTTGTTCTTTACTACTGGAGGGTAATGCTGCTTTAACATTTGTGATCATAGGGATTTGAATAGATCAGCAAATTATGTCCTCTAAAGCAACTTACTCTATGTTATGGGACCCCAAGATAGGAAAACATTTAGTCTGTTCTTTTAACTTTTAAATTCTGAAGCCGCTTTAATAGGCTTGCTAGCTGGGCATGGTGGTTCACACCTGTAATCCCAGCACTTTGGGAAGCTGAGGTGGATGGATCACCTGAGGTCAGGAGTTCGAGACCAGCCTGACCAACATGGTGAAACCCCATTTCTATTAAATATAAAAAATTAGCTGGGCCTGGTGGCTCATGCCTGTAATCCCAGCTACTTGGGAGGCTGAGGCAGGAGAATCACTTGAACCTGAGAGGTGGAGGTTGCAGCGAGCTGAGATTGTACCATTGCACTCCAGTCTGGGAAACAAGAGCAAAACTCCATCTCAAAAAAAAGGTTTGCTATTAGTGTGAGTACATCCTTTCTCACCCACAGGAAAGCAACTTTTGGATGGAAAGAAATACAAATAGCAAATGTGAAACTCACCTTTTTTTTGTCTCCCTCGGTTCTCATTCTTTCACCATAAACCAAAAACACATGCTGACCAGGATCATAACACCCAGGAGACTGGTCAACCAGCATCAACTGACACCAGCGGAAAAGGTCCCGGAGGTTGAATTCCCAGGGTCCTCCTTTTTGTCCCCATTTCTTCTCAACAGTCACTTCATGATCAATCTAGAAAGAAAACATCCTGATTGAGAAACATACCCTGCTTGCTACCGGGCAGTGCATTAAGTACTAGGAACATATCACAAAAGCATATGTAATCTGAAACAAGAATTAACAGGCTTGATTCAGATGCCTCTTTCTCAAGACTTCTAAATGCCAGGCATACCCTCTAAGCAGTAACACTGGTAGCCACAACACAGAAATAAATTACTGGAAGCCTCCACTATGTAGTGTGCCTTCCACTAGAAACCTGAAGAATTCGAGGTAATTGTTTTTAGTTAGAGATCCTGATAATTTGGTAGAACCCTATGTTGAAAAAATGCTGGTTTCAAATACAGCAAGAAAAAGAAAGAACCAACACATGTAGGTACTTACTTGGTTATTGAAGGCAACCATTTTCTTAACAATATTTTTCTCAATGGCTGGAAACAAAGTACTGGCAATGAACTCCATGTCAATTACTGTAAGGGGATCAACAAAGACCTAGAAAATCCAAAAATAACATGAAGAAACGCCTCTGTTTCTCTTTACCAAACACTAGAAATGAACTACCATGTCTTATCATGTAAAATCTTTAACACCAAGTAACAATACATGGGAAATATATATGATTTCCAGTTACAGAAATTTCTTTTTTTGCATTTTGAGGATAAAGAATCATAAAATCTTAATACAGCACAGTAGAGGTTCTGTTTTTAAGGTCTATTCTAGTGAATTAAAGGAAAAAAAAAAAGGCTGGGCGTGGTCGCTGACACCTGTAAACCCAGCACTTTGGGAGGCCGAGGTGGGTGAATCACGAGGTCAAGAGATCAAGACCATCCTGGCCAACATGGTGAAACCCCATCTCTACTAAAAATACAAAAATTAGCTGGGCGTGGTGGTGCATGCCTATAATCCCAGCTACTTGGGAGGCTGAGGCAGGAGCTGTAGTGAGCCAAAATCAAGCCACTGTACTCCAGCCTGGGCAACAGAGTGAGACTCCATCTTAAAAAAAAAAGAAAGAAAGAAAAAGAAAAGAAAAAAGATACATGCAATTTATGTTTTAAAAACTGTTATTAGGCCGGGCACAGTGGCTCATGCCTGTAATCCCAGCACTTTGGGAGGCTGAGGTGGGCGGACCATGTGTTTTAATAAAAACTACGTTATTAAAAATTTCTTATATATAATGTAAAATGCTTTTAAATCTGGGTGGTAGATATG
>CAUYLG010037478.1:0-21314 GCA_963573385.1 Cacajao melanocephalus
TGCTCCTCTCCCTGAGTCCACGTGTTCTCGTTGTTCAACACCCACCTATGAGTGAGAACATACGGTGTTTGGCTTTCTGTTCTTGTGTCAGTTTGCTGAGAATGATGGTTTCCAGATTCATCCAAGTCCCTACAAAGGACAACAACTCAGCGTTTTTTATGGCTGCATAGTATTCCATGGTGTATATGTATCACATTTTCTTTGTCCAGTCTATCATTGATGGGCATTTGGGTTGGTTCCAAGTCTTTATTATTGTACACAGGGCTGCAATAGATATACGTGTGCGTCTTTACAGTAGAATGATTTATAGTTCTTTGGATATATACTCAGTAATGGGATTGCTGGGTCAAATGGAATTTCTATTTCTAGATCCTTGAGAATTCGCCACACTCTCTTCCACAATGATTGAACTAATTTACACTCCCACCAACTGTGTAAGATTGTTCCTATTTCTCCACATCCTCTCCAGCATGTGTTGTCTCCAGATTTTTTAATGATCGCCATTCTAACTGGCGTGAGATGGTATCTCAATGTGGTTTTAATTTGCATTTCTCTAATGACCAGTGATGATGAGCATTTTTTCATATGTTTTTTGGCCTCATATATGTCTTCTTTTGTAAAGTGTCTGTTGATTTACTTTGCCCACTCTTGAATGGGTTTGTTTGTTTTTTTCTTGTAAATCTGTTTTAGTTCTTTGTAGATTCTGGATATTAGCCCTTTGTCAGATGGGTAGACTGCAAAACTTTTTTCCCATTCTGTTGGTTGCTGGTTCACTCTAATGATTGTTTCCTTTGTGGTACAGAAGCTCTGGAGTTTAAGTAGATCCCATTTGTCTATCTTGGTTTTTATTGCCATTGCTTTTGGTGTTTTAGTCATGAAGTTCTTGCCTATGCCTATGTCCTGGATGGTTTTGTCCTTCTAGTGTTTTTAAGGTGTTAGGTTTTATGTTTAAATATTTGATGCATCTGGAGTTAATTTTAGTGTAAGGTGACAGGTAGGAGTCCTGTTTCTGCTTTCTGCACATTGCTAGCCAGTTTTCCCAACACCATTTATTAAACATGTATTCCTTTCCCCATTGCTTTTTTTTGCCGGGTTTGTCAAAGATCAGATGATTGTAGATGTGTGGTGTTTCTTCTGGGGTCTCTGTTCTGTTCCATTGGTCTATGTCTCTGTTTTGGTACCAGTACCATGCTGTCTTTATTACTGCAGACTTGTAGCATAGTTTGAAGTCTGGCAGTGTGATGCCACTGGCTTTGTTCTTTTTGCTTAGGATTGTCTTGGCTATGTGGGCTCTCTTGTGATTCCATATGAAGTTTAAAGTGTTTTTTTCCAGTTCTGTGAAGAAGGTCATTGGTAGCTTGATGGGAATAGTGTTGAATCTATAGATTATTTTGGGCAGTATGGCCATTTTCACAATATTAATTCTTCCTAACCATGAGCATGGAATGTTTTTCCATCTGTTTGTGTCCTCTCTTATTTTGTTGGGCAGTGGTTCTCCTTGAAGAGGTTCTTTACATCCTTTGTAGTTGTATACCTAGGTATTTTATTCTCTTTGTAGCAATTGTGAATGGGAGTTTGCTCTTGATTTTGCTCTTTGTCTGTTATTGGTATATAGGAATGCTTGTGATTTCTGCACATTGATTTTGTATCTTGAGACTTGCTGAAGTTGCTTATCAGTTTGAGAAGATTTTGGAGAAGAATCAAATAGATGCAATAAAAAATGATAAAGGGGATATCACCACTGATCCCATAGAAATACAAACTACCATCGGAGATTACTATAAACAGCTCTATTCACATAAACCAGTAAACCAGGAAAAAATGGATAAATTCCTAGAAACTTGTACTCTACCAAAACTAAACCAGGAGGAAGTTGAAACCCTGAATAGACCAATAACAAGGGCTGAAGTAGAGGCAGCAATCGATAGCCTACCAACCAAAAAGAGTCCAGGGCCAGACGTGCTCACAGCCAAATTCTACCAGACATACAAAGAGGAGCTGGTTCCATTCCTTCTGACGCTGTATCAAACAATACAAAAGGAAGGAATCCTCCCTAACTCATTTTATGAGACCAACAACATCCTGATACCAAAACCAGACAGGGACTCAACTAAAAAAGAAAACTTCAGGCCAATATTAATGATGAACATTGATGCAAAAATATTCAATAAAATAGTGGCAAACAGATTGCAACAGCACATCAAGAAGCTTATCCATCACAATCAAGTAAGCTTCATCCCGGGGATGCAAAGCTGGTTCCACATATGCAAATCCATAAATGTAATCCATCACATAAATGGAACCAAAGACAAAAACCACATGATTATCTCAATAGATCCAGAGAAGGCCTTCAATAAAATTCAACAGCTCTTCATGCTAAAAACTCTCTATAAACTGGGTATTGACAGAACAAATCATAAAATGATAAAAGCTATATATGACAAACCTACAGCCAATATCATACTGAATGGGCAAAAGCTGGAAGAATTCCCTTTGAAATCAGGCACTAGATAAGGATGCCCTCTCTCACCACTCCTATTCAATATAATATTGGAAGTTCTAGCCAGAGCAATCAGGCAAGAAAAAGAAATAAAGTGTATTCAATTAGGAAAGGAGGAAGTCAAACTGTCTCTATTTGCAGATGACATGATTATATATCTAGAAGACCCCATTGTCTCAGCCCAAAATGTTTTTATTTTTAAAAAAGAAGATAGCTTGAGTTTTGTTATTCTCTGAAGTAATGTTAATATACCTAGATCAAGATTTGCCTCTGTTTTATCATAAAGTGAACTCAGACTGCTTGGAAAACAAAACTAGGGAACAAAAATACTTCCTGGAAAAGAAGAAAGTTAAACAGAATAGAATAGAATAAAAATTAAGACATGGTAGGCCCAAATGAATAATTTCTTGACAATATACTTTAATGCCTAACCAGAAAATTAGAAAAAAGAAAACTAGAAAAACCCATGCAGAAGGGTATTACCACACACTCAAATAAGGGATAATATTGGTTAAAATGGAAAAGTTGACCCATCAAGCTGAATATATATCTTTTTACATAAATTTTGCATAAAAAGGAAGAAATTCAGATCCACTTAACTTTGAAGGATTGTGATATTTTCATCTTACAGAGAACCATCAAGAATTGTTTCATGGAACATAACAATTTGCCTACATAAATAAGTCAGGAAATTCTGGTTTCAATCCAGTTTATAGAGAGCTGGAAAGAGCAGTATTCTCACCTAGGCAATAAGATCCAGGTAATCTGCAATGCCGTATTTTTCTCAAATCTTTCAGAGAGATTAGGTTCCAGAGCACACAACTAATCTGAAACTGGAGAAATAACAGGTGTCTTCATAAAGAACCTGTTATTTCACACGGACTTACCTGTGGCAGAGCAAAGGGGAAATTGTGGCTGCAATGCAAGTGGATAAAAAACAATTCAGATAACATTTTTAACAAATTGATAAAGGCCAAATGTTGGCTTAATCAACACAAAGTAAAGCAGACAAAGGGAAATCTGCACTCAATTACAGGCTATGGACCTTCCTGGGTGTTGAGGAAGGTTCTTCCTGAGACTGAAGCCAGTGCTGGACACTAGAGAAAGTTTTCCTTGGTGGGAAGACCTACCAGAGGAGGTCAGCTGCCAATTGAGGAAATGCTGAAACCATGCTTAGACCCTTTTCCCTACAGGCAAAAGTCTTAAGGTATCCCTTGTCTTTCTCAGGGAACCGGTAAAAACTTACTAGTGACAGGTGAGAGGAAAAAGAAGTCTATCTTTGAGATGGTTCCTCTAGAGTTTTCTTGTGATTTTGGTGGAAGTTGTTTTGCCAGAAATGTTTTCTTAATGTGTCTGCTCCATCCCTGATGTGTTAGGATTTCACTGTGCACCTTCACCTCAGAATTCTTCTGCCAAGTCTGCACCACAGACTCTGGCTGAGCAATGGATGAAAGGGGTACACAGACACAGGTATTTTGCCTGAGAGAGTGACTAGGGGACTGCATGGCTTAGCACCACTGAGGAGAGTGCAGCCCCATTAGATGGAGCCAGTTGTATTTATTTAGTACAGATTTAATGACAAAGACCTGGAGCAAATATAATGTGTGGGTAGTTAACATTGTCATTGTTGATCCCCCCTTCCAACAGAGAGCAGTCTTGCACTTGAATTATCAAAGGTTGGTTTTCTGAGACATAAGTAAACAAATTTTTCTAGATAAATTCCTTTATATTCCCTTGTTATCTACCCTTTTCCCTCAGCCTCAGGGTAAGAGGATTTAGCTGCCTTCAGCTATTATTCTCTTCCAAAGCTTTCGCAAAACATCCCAGCCTTCCAAGAAGGTTTGCCTCTTTCCTTTTAAGTATTCCCACCACCCTGACTGATGTCCTACATCTCCCTCTTTTCTTTTTTTTTTTTTTTTACATCAAGTTTTGTTGATTGAAGAGTACAGATGTGTGTAGCAACAGGTTTGTCAGGCACATCAGTTATAACTCCTGTTCCAGCTTTGCATCCTAGAATTAGTAAATAACATAAGACAAACATGAATATAACCAGTAACATTCTTTTCCAATCAAGGAGTGACATGTAGTGTTACTTGGCACTTTAGTCCAATGTGTGCTATTAATGAGGGACCCCAGTGGGGATAAGTCAATCCCTCCTAGCCAATCAGTCACGTTATTAGAAGCTGGGAAGGGGGTGTCTGCCCAAGTAACAGGGTGGAAGAAAGGTGGATCTAATAGATGATCCCAATAGAGTGTAGCAGGTACAGGTTGCAGACAAAGTGAGAGCATAAAAAGGATCAATACCCTAAGTGAGTTCCAATGTAAACAGAGAGCATAGCAAGGAATAAATTTTCTAAAGTGAATGGTGTTTGTGTCCAGAGCAGGATTTGTTCAGCCTCCTAAGTTGTCTTCTTCAGCATCCCCCAGGTAATGTCTGGGGCCTGTGTTGTCCAAGGAAGCTGCATCATCTGGGGTTGTGTGTCCTGCAGGGCCATTTTCTTCATTTCTAGTACTGGGTTGGATTCTAGCCACACCATGGTAAGGTTTGATGCATTGTGCTGGAATCCAAAGAGGACCTTAGGGGGTGTAAACGCAAACATATCCTCTTCCCTATGTTAGCAAATCATTTGAACCACGCTTACATTACTATTTACATCCTTCCATAAAACTTCCGGTTTTATGTTTTGAGGCGCTTTTGCAAAATGCTTTTATATGACTGATAGAAATTTATCATCTAAATTAAAAAAATTAAGGGTAAATAAGTCTTGTGCTGGTAGTATTGCAGGGTCCTTACTCATATTCTTTCTTTTTTTGTTTTTTGAGCATATTTTTAAGGGTGGAGTGGACACATTCTACTATGGCCTGTCCTTGGGGGTCATAACAGATACCTTTGGAATGTCAGATGTTCCATTCGTGACAAAATTGTTGAAATTGTGAGCTGGCTTAAGCTGGGCCATTATCAGTTTTAATTTTTGTGGGCCGCCCCATAAATGCAAAAGTTACCAGAAGATGAGTAATGACATATCGGGTGGACTCTCCAGGAAGAGCATGTGCACTAATTAGGGGAGAATTGGAATCTATGGATACATGTACATATACTAGCTTTCCAGATTCAGGGATGTGTCTATCATCTGTTTGCATAACTGATTAGGTTCTAGTCCTCTAGGGTTAACAACTGTTGGAGGAGGGGACATGCCTGTGAGCTGGCACTCTGTGCATTACAGGATAATTTGTTTAATCTTTCAGTAAGTTGAAATTGTTTAGTTACATTTTTCTAATTTTGGTGGAAAAAATGATGTGATTGGGTGGCTTGGTCAAGCAGTGACGTCATAACCTTCAGGTCTGGTTGATTATTGCAGTGAACTAGTGGGCCAGGCAGTGAGGTGTGGACTCGAATGTGTATAATAAAAACAGGAGGTGTACATTGATCCAGCAATTGCTGAAGTTGAAGGAAAAGTGCACACAGAGTGGGCTCAAGAATGGACTTAATGAGGGCTGTCTCAAGGTTCTGCAACAAATAAACAGAGTAAGCAGAGTCACTACCAATATTGATGGGCTGAGTAAAAAATGTCTCCAGGGCCAATGTCAGAGTTCCAACCTCAGCTCTCTGAGTGCTAGTAAATCCAGAAGGAGTGAGGGAATTATGTGGCTCCCACAAAATAGCCACATTTCCAGAGCTGTCAGTAAAAAGCATTAAAATGTTAGGTATAGGGGAGTGAACTACTTCTGTAGGCATAACTACAGGAGTAAGAGATAAGAATTGAAGTAGGTTGTCAGTGGGAAAGGCATGCTCTATATGTCCTGCATAATCAGAGACTGCTATCTGAAGATCTAGAGACAGAGGCAAGACTGCTTTGAATGGCTTTTACTCAAGGGAATTCTTATGACATCAGGGTCATAACCTAGCAACTAATTGCATCATCTGTGGCCTGTATAGATGTCTTTACTAACTAGCTGGATATAGGAAGATAGTGTTTTAGTCCTGGTATGTGGGCAAAAAACCCATTCTAGAAACTGCAGCCCTGGGGCCATCTGTCCTAGTAATCCTGTTAAGGAATGTTTTCTAAGAAAAACAAACAATTGGACTGAATATTGTGGGTCTATGTGATGTAATTACCTCTGAGAAATAGCTTGCTTTATTTCCTTAATTTTCCTTTTTGCTGAAGAAGTTAAATACTTGGGAGAGTCTAGGGCTGTATTGCCCTTTAGTCAAGAAAACAGGTTCTGTAATTTATTAGCAGTTATGCCAAGGTGGGGCGAAGCCAGTTAATAACACTCAGTAATTTTTGATAATCATTTAAGGTATATAAGGTGCTAGTATTTAATTTAACCTCTTGAGGCCTTGCTGATTGGGAAGTTAGTATGTATCCAAGATATTTCCAAAGAGAGGACATTTGTACTTTTTCAGGTGCTATGATTAAACCTCTTAACTGTGTATTTCTTTTGGACAGAGGCATGTAAACTTAAAAGTACTGGCTCTGTTGGGGCTAAAAATATTATCCATAAAGTGAATAATCTTGCAATTAGGAAATTCTTCTCTACTGGGGATCAAAGTCTGATTTACATGATACTGACAAATGGTAGGACTGTTCAGCATTCCTTAAGGAAGTACTTTCCAATGAAATTGGTGAGCTGGCCTTTCATTATTGATAGCTGGTATGGTAAACATAAATTTGTATCTGTCCTGTTCTGCAAGGGGAATAGGATAAAACCAGTCTTTTAAGTCAATAGCAACTATAGGCCAATCTCGAGGAATCACTGTGGGGCAAGTGAGCCCCTGCTGAAGAGGCCCCATAGGTTTCAGATTAGCATTTACAGCCCATAAGTCATGCAAAAGTCTCCAGTAGCCAGACATATTGGGAATGATGAAAATGGGTGAATTCCAAGAGCTGTTTGATGGTTCTAGATGGCTGGCTTTTAATTGCTCCTCAATTAATTCATGGGCTTGTTGTAATTTCTCTCCCTTTAAAGTCTGCTTTTCTACCCAAATAAGATTTTGAGAGAGAGCCACATCAGGAGTACGGGAGGAATAACAGTGGCCATTATTAGAAAAGGGTTAGCTGTTCACATAATTCATCACTTCTGCCTTCCAGAGGAGGTATTGACTGGCATCTAAAGTTGTTTTAGCTAGCACTGACCAGTTTCATAGGGTTATGTGGAAGTTGTCTGCTATGGTCTCAATTTGTCCTTTCATAAATGGGCTAGTGGCTCCATTTTCTCAAAAGCTTTTTCTTATTTCTTTATAAGTATCAAAATAAATGGGTTGATATACCTGATTGCCTTGTCAATCTTCCAGTAACAGGCAGGCCAAGAGCTCCCCTTCTAATGCCACTTGCCTAAGACAAAGTCCCATAGCTATCGTGTATGCCTTGTCTTTTTTTCAGTTTATTGGGGTAGGGGCTCAGGAAAAATCTCTGTCTCCTCTGTGGCACCTTTACCTCGTAATAGTGGGGCTGAGGGAGAAGGAGGCAGTAAGGTAGGTGATGGTTCCTCCTTCCTTCTAATTTAGGCTCTTCTGTGTAGAGTGGAGCCAAAGCATCCCTGACTAAACCCGTAATGTTAAAGATGTAACTGGGACCCTTGTGATTGATGTCACTTAAGATTTCTCCCCACTCATTCCCAGAGCTCTAGATCCAGAGTGTCTTCTTCTGGGAACCATGGGTTACGGAAAACAACAGTTTGCATTAGTTCCCTTAATTGAGCCTGCAAAGACAAGGCTTCAATAGTGTTAAGCAGATGTTTCAATACTTTTATATAAGGTTGCTGTTGAGCTGATAACTATTGTCCCATCATGAAACCCTAGCCTCAACAATTCCCTCGAACTTGTAAATCCTGACTGGACACCAATGACTTACCTATGGCGCAGTCTCTTCACCTTCATTCTTGAGGGTTTTGTCGTGATCTGTTGGAGTGGTCCTCACATGGGGGCACCAGCAGCCGAGTCTGTCTCATAGACTCTGGCCATGGGATGGATGAAAGGAGTACACAGACACAGGTATTTCACCTGAGACTGCAGCTTAGGGACTGCATGGCTTAGCACTGCCAATGAGAGCCTTAATAACTCAGAGCCATTTGTATTTATTTAATACAGATTTAATGACAAAGGCCTGGAGCAAACACAATTTGTGGGTAATTAACATTGTCGATCTCCAAGTAGAGAGCAGTGCTGTGCACCCAAGTGATCAAAGATTGGTTTCCAGAGCCATAAGTAAACAAACTTATCTAGATAAATTTCTTTACATTCCCTTGTTATCTACCCTTTGCTTTCAACATCAGGGTAAGAGGATTTAGTTGCCTTCAGCTATTATTTTCTTCTGCATCGTTTGCAGAACCTCCTGGCCTTCCAAGAAGTTTTGTCTCTTTCTTTATAATTTTTCCCACAACCCTGATCCATCTCTTACATCCTCTCTACACACTGTCCCTTCACATGGTCCTTTCACTTCTGTCACCAGTGGTCTTTCTTCTTACTTAGTGCTTACTGGCCTGGGGAGTCCAAGGGGAGGGAGAGCTCAGCCAGATTCTTATTTGCCCAGGTCTCAGGGTTAGGGCTTTCTCCCCTGTCTACCCTTCCTCTGTTGGAGGTCTCTCTAATGTTTGCAGCTCAAGATGAAGGAGGGGAAGGAGTTATCTCCCTGGAAAAAAAATATGTTCTAGACAGCAGGAGCATTCAATTGAAAGACCTGAGGTAGTGATTTGACTGGCACATCCAAGGTACAACTAGAATGTCAAGGAGGCTAGAATGGAGGAAATTATGTGGCAGACATGAGAGATGAATCAGAGAGATAACTGTGAAGCTGTAACATGTAAGACTTCAGTTTTCACCCTATAAGACCTTTGACATTGACTCTGAAAGAAAAGATAAGTGTTGGAGAATTTTATAAAGAAAATTGACTTGACCTGACTTTTGTTTTAAAAGGATAATTCTGGCTGCTGGGAAAAGGTAAAATGCGGATGATTGTTTAGGAAGCTAGTAGTACAATCCAGGTTGGAGGCTGCACTGGGGGCAGTGGATATATTTTGAACATAGAGCCAACATGATATTCTAATGGACCAGAAGTGCAATGTGAATATAACCTACTGTATTCATAGAACTACTCAAATAATGCATACCTTAAACATCAACAGAAACGAATCAATAAAATGGTACACACTTAGTTTTAAATGCAAGGAAGAAGAAAACAGCTCTAAAAAGATCCAGGAGTCATGTTTAAAAATTTACCCTTTATTTATAGAATTAGGAACATATACCTTCAAGGTCACCACCTGCCAGGGTCTGTCTCACAGACTCCAGATGTGCAATGGATGAATAAATTACGCTGATACACAGATATTATGCTTTTCCAGTTTGTGTCCGGATTGCTTACAGACTCCCTGGAGAGGGCTGTAAACAGCTGGGACTGCCAGTCCCCACCAGCCAGTGAGAATCACATTTATTCAGTAAAGCTTAACTGACAAAGGCTTGAGTCAACACCACTAGAGGGTAATTTACATTGTGGACTTCCTGAGTAGAAAGCAATTAAGCCCAGTGGTAAATCAAAAGTCAGTCTTAGGATCACACGAGTAAACAAGCTAGCTAGGTAAACTACTCTACATTCCTTTGTAATTATGCCATCATCTCTTTGGCTCCTGCAAAGACACTTTGGCTGCGTTCTGCCAGATTTATTATTGGAGCTTATGCAAACCACCCAGGCCTTCTAAGAGGGTTTGTGAGTATATTCTATAACTTTCTTTAATATTTTTTCCTTAATGTATTTCCCACCACCCTGACTGAACTGCCACATATCCCCCTTTTCTATTTTTAATATCAGGTCCTGTTAACTGAAGAGATATAGCAGCAACAGATTCATCAGGCAGGGTGGTCATTGCTTTTATTCCAGCTTTGAATCCTAGAATAACAAATAACATAAAACAAGCATGAGTACAATTAGCAACATTCTTGTCCAGTCAAAGAGTGACCTGTAGTGTTTCTTGGCATCTGAGTTCACTGTATGCCATTAATGAGGAACTTCCCTGGGGTGTGTTAATTCTAGACAACTAGTTTCATTGTAGGGGCTCTGAAGGGGGGTGTTTGTCTTAAGTAATCAGGGGAGAAAAAAGGTATATTAAGAAGATAGGCTTGATAGAGTGTAGCAGGTACAGGTTGCAGGCAAAGTGAGAGAGTAAAAAGGAAACAAATTATCTGGAGTGAATGATGTTTACATCTGGAGCAGGGTTTGCTCTGCCTTTTGATTTGCCTCTTCAACATTCCTTAGGTGATGTCCAGGGCATGTGTTGTCCTGTCGGGTCTTTCCTAGGCTGGCTCGTTTTTTCTTCTCTCCATCCTTTGATAAGGATGTAGTCTCCAGGCTGGTGCTGGTGCACTGGAAATTCTAGGGGTTGTGCCTTTGCTAAGAGACCTTTTATAATCTTTGTTAAAGGGTAAATTACTGCTTTAAGAAAAACCTGTTGTGCTTTATCTTAATGTCTAGTTTACAGAAAAACTGGATGATACTTCGTTAACTTTAGCCATATGTTTATAAACAAAATTTCTTTTACAACTAATGTTTTAGAACTTGCTTAGACCCTCAAAACAAAAATCATACATTGTTTGCATAAATTCCTTCCTATAACATTTTTCACAACTTTCACAGACAATCTTTAACATGCCTTAACTTTTTCTCCTTCTCTTTCTTTCATTATCTCTCCTTCTCTCTTTGACTCCTTGTCTCTTTCTCTCTTTCTTTCCCCCCTCTACTCTTTTTACACTATCTCTTTCCTTCATCACACTTTCTGTGTCTATCTCTGATCTGTCTTTTCTTGTCTCTCTCTTACTTATTTGTCCTTCTATTTCTCTCTGCAATCTTTCTGTTTCTGTCTTGAGAGGTTTTAGCAAGGTGTTTTTTACAGCTGACTGAAATTTGTCATCAAAATTTAGAAAATTTAAGGGTAAATAAGGCTTGTGCCAATAGTGCTGCCTCTTAAGATAGAATCAGGAAATTCTTTTCTACGGAGAAGCAAAGCCATATGGCTGGCTTTTAATGACCCCTTAACTAATTCATGAGCTCTCTCTATAATTTATCTCCTTTCAGAGGCTATTTTTCAACTTAAATTTGATTTAAAAGGAACTATGTCAGAGGAAAGGTTGGAAAAGCAGTAGTGGCCATTATCAGAAAAAAGTCTTATAAATTCTTAAATTTTACTTAAATCTTAGCTGAGAATTATTCAAAATTTTGTTGTAGGCTGCCCATGGAGCCAGAGGACAGCAGCGCAGGTCCCACAGCTGCATTATACTTGCCTAGGTGCTGCTTTTTACTGCACTGTTTTTCACTTTTGCTGCTCCCTCCCCTCCACTGCTGAGGGGCTGCTGCCGCCAACTAGGTTGGCATTCCTGCATGCGCCTCCTGCCCTTCCCTAGCAGGCTGACTTTGGTGCTGAGTTTGGCTCCCTGTTGCCGCACAGGCCAAGTTCCTGGGAGCATTTGCTGGCTTCGTATTTGCGTGCTTTCTTGTTGTCGAGCCTTTCCTTTCACCCGCCAGTCTTATGTGCCTGATTGCGTTGTCCATGTTGCATTACCGGGCAGACTAAGAGCTCCCCTTATAATGTCACTTGCTTATCTGTTGGAGGAGGGGGCTCAGGCAAAACCTCTGTTTCTTCTTTGTTATTGTGGCCCAGAGATAATGTTATTGGGACCTGTTGCCCTTGTGCATGATGCTGTTTAAGAGTTCTCCCCACTTATTCCCAGAGCTTTACATCTAGCATACTTTCTGCTGGGAACCATGGACTCTGGGAAACAACAGTTTGCATTAGGTCCCTTAATCAAGCCTGTGAAACTGAGGTTCTGCTAGCCTTGAGCAGCGGTTTTAATATTTTTATATACTGTTTCTGTTGAGCGGATAACTGTTGTCCCATGATAAAACCTCAGCCTGAACAATCCCCGAACCTGGTAATCCTCAGTGGGTGGCAATACTTACTGACTCTCTGTTTTACTGACTTGGCCATGTACCTTCATTTCTGGGATATTCATCATGCTCCCTTCACAGTGATGATCACGTAGGATTCTCTTCACCCGTCAAGCTTCCTCACATGGGACACTACTGTTGGGGCCACCACCTGTGGGGATCTGTCCTGCAGACTCTGACTCAATTATGGATGAATAAAGCATACTGACAAACAGATATTATGCTTTGCCAGTCCAACTGAGTGTTTGGGCCACTTGCAGAGTTCCTGGAGAGTGCTATAAACAGTTGCAACTGCTGGCCCCCACCAGCTGGTGAGACTCCCATTATTCAGTAAAGTTTAATTTACAAAGTCTTGAGTCAACACCACTCGAGGGTTACTGATATTTTGGACTTCCCGAGTAGAACACAGTGAAGCAACCATGGCAAATCAAAGGTCAGTCATAGGATCACATGAGTAAGCAAGCTAGCTAGGTAAACTACATTCCTTTGTATTTGTGTCCTAATCTCTTTGGTTCCTGCAGAGACTCTGGATGTGTTCTGCTAGATTTATTACTGGAGTTTATGCAAATCCCCCAGGACTTCCAAGAATGTTTTTAACTATATTCTATAACTTTCTCCAATATTTTTTCCTTAATATTTTTGCCACTACCCTGACCGAACTTTCGCAATATACATTAAACCTATCAGTAAACATAATCGATAATTTGGAAAATTTGGAATCATAGTGCTACATTATTCAAAACTAAGCCCTCAGCAAAAGGTAAAATCTTTAGTAAATATGTTCTAGGAAAAATTAATAACATTATTATAATTAGAATTAAATGCAGGATTTTAGAGAACAGATATAGTGATTGAGTAATTATCTTTATATTAATAAGTTGACTATATGTATATTTTTGGCAGAGCTCAAATAATCAGTTTGTACCTACAAAACTTTAAGGCAATCAGAAGTTCTCATTTCATAAATACTATTCCAACATTGACAATAACATTCCAAGTTACAAAATTTATTTTAGAAGTTTGCAAGGCTCAAATAGCCAAATGAATTGTAACTTTAATGTAGTGTTTGCAACAAACAAAAAATTAAATATGCAAATCTCTGAAACATTGAAAAAATCTCAGGGACCTAATTAAGATTAAAGAAATGTTTGGTTTCAACCAGGGGTGTGGAGAAAACATCAGCTAAATCCCTCTCTTCTGCCTTCTCTTTATTCACACAGGAATCCCTGAATCCCCTCCAGTGTTCTCAAAGGCTGGGCAGATCCTAGTTTGAAAAGTACTATTAAAGATAAATAGAAAAGATAAATTTGGTTTACATTGTAAACTATACTACCATGAAAGGCCTGTTAAGAATTCCATGAAATGATCTCAGCAGATGTTGAAAATGTCATTTAAAGCAATGCTCCATAAAACATATATTTTGGACAACTTGAAATCAAATTATATTTCTCAACTTAGTAAATGATGTCTAGTTTCGATAAAATCAGTATGATACCTACTGGCAAAATAGTATAACCTCAAACATAATCTCAAGTCCATTTTTATTTTATTTTAATGAAATAATTCTGAATTTTTCTGAAGGGATAAAACAATGAAGAATAATAATTCATTATAAAAGTTTGTGGGGACTTGCCAGTTAGATATTAAAACACACAATGAAAGAAATACAACAAGAAAAGAGTGACCCTAATGCTAAAATTAATCAACAGATCATTAAAATTCTGGACAGAACAATATAATGTATATTTAACATGTGAAAAGAAACACAGCAAAATAATGGAGAAGCTAATTTACACTATAGTTGTTGACAAATTGGATGTTTGTGAGAAAAAATTCAGACTCAAAAAAACTGCAAAGGAAAAACACTTTTACAACATTCCAAAAACATCCAGAAGCAGTCAGTGAAAAAAATGAGAGCACTGAAACCGAATGTTCTTATAGATATTATTAAATTATCAAATATATTTGTGTTTGATTAATTTAAAGTTAAGCAGTAATATTCTGAACACAAAAGCATGAAACTATGAAAAAGAATGGAATATTTGTTACATCTACATATTAAAGTAAATCAGCTTTGAAAAAAAGAAAAAAAGAATTAAAAACAAATGAAACAAAACAAAAACCTCCAAAATACAAAATGATCAAAGATTAATGTCCTAAATATATAAGGGATCTATAGTATTCAAAACATGATTTAAAAATAAATAAAGAAAATGAAAATATCCAGAAAACATACCAAATATATGTTCAAAATCATTAGCAATCAAAAAAATGCCTCTCAATGTTGTCCTGTTATGCATGTCCATAAAATTGCTAATGATATTAATATAATTGTATATGCATATACATGTACATATATGCATATGTGTATTTTTCTAATGGGAGTGTGATTGTACTGTGTAAACTTTGGTATACTATTAGAAGGCATATACATTTGTGAAACTCTTCTGGATTGCTATTTGAGACCATGAGTCAATATCCATAACATGTTCCTACTATCCTGCCATTGGACACAGGATTTTCACTGCTTAGAATCTCCTACAAACCTAGTATGGCATATAAAACAATTTGTATGTTTGATGACAATAATGTGGTAAAATAATATGTGACGTTGCTATATGTTTAAATATTTTATAACAATGTAAGAACTTATTTAAAAACAGTGACATAGAGAAGGAAACAATGTATTTAATAACTAGAATAGAAATTTTACAAAGGAAAGAATGTATTTAATGACTAGAAATTTTACATGTAGTATATTCATTTTCTATTACTGGTTATAAATTATCAAAACTTAGCAGCTTAAAAAATTCACATTTCTTTTTTTTTTAATTTAACTTTTATTTCAGGTTCGGGGTACATGTACAGGTTTAATATATAGGTAAACTTGTGTCATGGAGGTTTGATATACAAATTATTTCATCACCCATGTATTAAGTCTAGTATCCATTTGTTAATTTTCCTCATCCTCTCCCTCCTCTCACTCTACTCTCTGAGGCCCTATTATGTGTTATTGCCCTTTGTGTGCCCATGTGTTCTCATCATTTAGCTCCCACTTAAATGGGAGAACATGTGATATTTGGTTTTGTGTTCCAGCATTAGTTTGCTAAGGATAATGGCCTCCAGCTCCATCCTTGTTCCTGCAAAGGACACGAACTCATTCTTTTTCATGGCTGCACAGTATTCTATGGTATATATGTGCCACATTTGTAATATACAGTATGTCATTGATGGGCATTTAGGTTGATCCCATGTCTTTGCTACTGTGAATAGTCCTGCAATAAATGTACACATGCACGTCTTTATGTTAGAAAGATTTATATTCTTTTGGTTTTATTTAATTTTTTATGTATATAGCCGTACCAGTGGTGAGATTGCCAGGTTGAATGGTATTTCTTTTTTTAGGTTGTTGAGGAATCACTACACCGTTTTCCACAATGGTTGAACTAATTTGCATTCCCACTAACAGTATATAAGCATTCCTTCTTCTTTGCAATCTTCCTATCATTTGTTATTTTTTCACATTTTATTAAGAGCCAATGGATTTACATTTCCTAGTTCAGTTTGAGCCCAGGTAAATTGGGTTCTCTTCTCTGAGTCTCACAAGGCCTCATTCACAGTGTTGCCTCAACTGTGTTTTTAGAACTCAGGGTCCTCTTTCAAGCTCAAGTGGTTGTTTCAGAATTTAGTTTCTTTTTGTTGTAGGACTGAGATCCCCATTTCATACTGATGGTCAGCCAGAGTCCACTTAGCAACTAGCAGCGCCGATAGCTTGTCATATGGCTCACTCACAGGCCTTGTTACAATATGACAGCTTACTTTGAAGCCAGCCAGAGAATCTCTCATGCAGTCTGCAAAGACAGAGTCTCATACAACAACACAGTCATAGGAATGACTTTCCTTCACCTTTGCCATATAACAACTGATTAAGGGAGTTACTATCCTGTCACCTTTGCCATATTTAATTGGCTAGAAGCAAGTGATAAGGGATAGAACTGTACAGCAACATGACTCCTTGTGGGTTATGTTAAAATTATGCCTCCCACCTATAGTAGTGTAGCATTGACTTTTGTAAATATAACTGTTTGCCTCTGCATATGTATATAATTATTGATACAGAAATAATTCTGAGCATGAGTATCAATTGAATTCATCAAATATTTTATATATTTAAAAGGATTTCTTACTCTGGTTTATAACCAACATTTTCATGAACAATATTAAGGTGCCCGTTCAACCTATCATCATGGTAAATACATTAGTATCTAATATACTCTGTTCTTTAAAAAGGGTATGTTATAATGCTGATTATTTTGTTTATAGAACTAAATTTAAATGCCATCATTTATGCAAAGAGCAAATTATTGTACAAGGCCAATTATCTACATGTTCTGTATATAGAATAAACTTTAAATGTTATCAGTATGAAAATATAATTTTATATATACATCAGTAATACCATCTGAGGGAATATATAGCACAAATAGATACTTTTGGTTACAGCTGGAAAAGTATCTTGGTCATATGATCAAATAAAATGTGTCCTATATTTTTTGCCAAAACAACAACAGAATAATTACCTATGTAGCTAATATAAGTTCAAATATGTTCTGAAAAACATTCATGGATATACAAGTGTATACACAAAGATGCAGAAATAGCTTCATCTCACTTTTAAATAGAAGAATCTTAAATCTTTCAAAATTATGAACTAAATTAGAGTTTTTGATGTATTTTAGTTAATTTACAATTAATTTTAAATATATGATTTAGTTGAGTATACTAATATTACAATGGAAATGAAATTATGCATCAAAATGTAATTCAGTGCTTGTAAATTTTGTTGTCCATTGTTATTGCCTACAGAGGGTCTTGAAAGTTTTGTTTTGGCTCTGTTCCCTTTTTTCTCCCTCTTAAGCATACAATAAATTGAAAGTGTTTCATTTCAAAATGATTTTTCTTTTCTTTTTTAGTTTGAGTGAGTTTTTTTTTTTTAATTATACTTTAAGTTCTGGAATACATGTGCCGATCTTGCAGGATTGTTACATAGGTATACACATGCTGTGGTGGTTTGCAGCCTCCATCCCCCCATCCTACATTAGGTATTTCTCCCAATGTTATCCCTCCCCAATTCCCTACCCCACGCTATCCCTCCCCTATCCCCCCAACAGACCCCAGTGTGTGATGTTCTCCTATCTGTGTCCATGTGTTCTCATTGTTCAATACCCACCTATAAGTGAGAACAAGCAGTGTTCGGATTTTTGTTCTGTGTCAGTTTGTAGAGAATGATATTTCCAGATTCATCTATGTCCCTGCAAAGGACATGAACTCATCTTCTTTATGGCTGCAAAGTGTTCCATGGTGTATATGTGCCCCATTTTCTTTGTCCAGTCTATTATTGATAGGCATTTGGGTTGTTTCCAGGTCTTTGCTATTGTAAACAGCACCTCAATGTACATACATGTGCGTGTGTCTTTATAATAGAAAAATTATAATCCTTTGGGTATATACCCAGTAATGGAATTGCTGGATCAAATGGAATTTCTATTTCTAGATCCCTGAGGAATTGCCACACTGTCTTCCACAATGCGTGAACTAATTTACACTCCCACCAACAGTGTAAAAATGTTCCTGTTTCTCCACTTCCTCTCAGCATCTGCTGTCTCCAGATTTTTTAATGATCGCTATTCTAACTGGCATGAGATGGTATCTCAATGTGGTTTTGATTTGCATTTCTCAAATGACCAGGATTCTTTTAAACATCTTAACCTGGAGGTACTTATTTATCACTGACTTGTAAATCCCAGGTAAGCAGTTGGATATGTGAGTCTGTAGTTAGCGTACAGGTGGATATAAATTAATGTTGCTGAATGAGGGCATGTTTCAGGGGAATGGTGAAAACTAGTTAAATTGAATTGCAGATTTTACAAGAGGGGGAATTGGAGAAATCTACTGGAAAGAGATATGGAGGTCTGAGTTGGCCATATAAAGTGAGAAATTAATAATTTGAAAGTGTAAAGTGATAACTGAATGAGAAAAATATTCAAAAAAGGTAAGAAAACTGGAATTCATGTACAGTAGGGACAAATATTTTTGGCAGATAACTAAATGTAATTTTGCAATAATGAGGGAATTCTTCATTGATAGCTTTATTACCTCAAATCATAAGGCAAGTCATTCAATTTCTACTTTCTAGTAAAATATTAATATTGCTAATAATTCCTATTGTCCCTGGGAATTTATGGGGGTTGAAAAGTAAGTTTTGTATTCATATATTAGCAAAAATTTGGTCAATTTTAGATACTGGTAGGTAACATTACTGGGAAAGATCATGGAATTAAAGTCAAACAGGTCATAGTTCAGTTTTAAATTATATTATTTATTGGCAAATTATGTGAATTCCCTGAATGCCAGTTTTAAACTCTAAAATGGCAAGTAGGTTGTATGGCTTAGTTTATACAACACTTTACAAAATGCCTGGTACATAATAGTAACACACAGTAAATGATAACTCTCAATTGTAATACCTCTCTTAGAATATTTTGGGGTAAGTATGGTTTCTTTTAAATATGTGTAGAACAGCGGAGCATGTCTACCCAGGCCATGCTCTACTTATGGCGGATCTCAGCAATGCAAGAAAGCAAACTGAACTATGTAAAATTTGAAAGCCTCTGCTAATCTCACATCCACTAATATTTCATTGACCAATCCAAGTCAGAAAGCCCTATCCAATATCAGCGTTATGAGAAAAATTCTCTACCCACAGCGGGGAAGCACTGCAAAGTTACAGGGCAAGTGTTTAATCAGTTACAGAAAGAGAAAGAAGGATTAGGAAAAGTGACCCAATTTATATGCATCTATCTAAAGTATCTGTAAGTCCTGTATCATAATATACTTATTGGCCAAATTTTAAGAAAGTAGTTTTGCAAATTGCAAAATGGAGAACAGACAGGGCTTGGAATTTGGACTTGTAAATATGAAACTCAAGTTTGATCTAACCAACTCTTTGACTTCTGTGTCCTCAGTTTTCTCACCATTAAATTGGGAATAATGATATTGACTGTACTCCCGTTAGTTCTTTTTTGTTTGTTTGTTTTTTTAACCTGTGTCTTATGCTCTGAGCAATTTAAAATACTTTAAATACTTTACTTTTTCACTTTTCACAAGCTTTAAAATGATTGCCTTGGAAAGGAAATAAAACTAAAAGGCTTTTGTACCTAATCCCTAGACCTAAAACATTTATTTGATTCCTGCTTCTGGAAGAAGTGTTATTTAGGCAGTATATTTTGCTTAAAATGTGCTTTGCTGGAAATGTCACTGGTCACACACTTACATTCAGGGATAAAAGATGGCCATGGATGTAATCTGATAAGGCCAACTTTTCTTAGCTGCAGTATCACCTTCATTTTCCATGGCAATTTGTTGAAAATCTCACAATTTTTATGTTAGTACTTTAAAAAGCATCAGTAAATAGACACCTTAATAGATGGAACAACATAATGACTTATTATATTAAACAATAGAATAACATTTTAGCACTTATGACTTCATTAAATTAACTCTTTATGTGAATTTAAGGAGAAGTAGAATGGGTCTAATTTGAGAGAGATTGAATGAGGGAACCAGACGGTCCTGGGCAAATAGGCTTTTAGGAAAGATACTCGGGAATCTTAAGCTTCCAAAGACAATGAGGTCAGTGCTGAGTATTCAATATGAAAACAGGAAGGAAAGGAAAATAATTTATCTGCTCACAAATATTTAACTTCTAGAAGGTAATTGTATTAAACATCATAAATAAATATATGGCATACATGGCCTTGCATTATCTCACTCTGGCCTACTCTTCCAGCTGAATTTCTTGGTCCTCTTTCTTTTCCTTACTTTGTCTAGACAGGTATTTTTTTGTTCTGTTCCTTTGATATTCCAGACCCTTTATAGTCTATTGTTTCATACATGTTGGTATCCCTACCACTCTTCATATGGGGCAATCCTCCTTCTTTAAGCTTCATGTTTTCTGAAGAAAGACTATTTCTGGCCCATAATCTAAATTTGCATCCCCACACTTCTCTCAGACTGCATTTTTTCTTTTCAAGTTTTTTTTTTTTTTAATTGTACTTTAGGCTCTGGGGTACATGTGCACATCCTGCATCCTGCAGGATTGTTGCATAGGTACATACATGCCATGGTGGTTTTCTGTCTCCATCCATGCCCCCGGGGGGCATTTCTCCCAGTGTTATCCCTCCCCATCCTCCCCACCCCCCGCTGTCCCTCCCCTTCCCTCCTCAACTCCCTGGCCTTCTAGCCCAGTGACTGTTTGTTCCCTTCCCTGTGCCCAAGTGTTCTCATTGTTCATCACCTGCTTATGAGTAAAAACGTGGTGTTTGGTTTTCTGTTCTTGTGTCAGTTTGCTGAGAATGATGGTTTCTAGATTCATCCATGTCTCTACAAAGGATACGAACTCATCCTTTTTTATGACTGCATAGTATTCCATGGTGTATATGTGTCACATTTTCTTTGTCTAATCTACCATCGATGGGCATTTGCATTGGTTCCAGGTCTTTGCTATTGTAAACAGAACCTCAACAATCATATGTATGCTTGTCTTTATGATAGAAGGATTTATAATCCTTTGGGTATACACCCAGTAATGGGATTGCTGGGCCAAATGGAATTTCTAATTCTAGATCATTGAGGAATTGCCACACTGTCTTCCATAATGGTTGAACTAATTTACACTCCCACCAACAGTATAGAAGTATTCCTTTTTCTCCACATCCCCTCCAGCATTTGTTGTCTCCAGATTTTTTAATGATTGCCATTCTAACCGGCATGAGATGGTATCTCAATGTGGTTTTGATTTGCATTTCTCTAATGAC
>CAUYLG010037479.1:0-28812 GCA_963573385.1 Cacajao melanocephalus
GCAGCACTGTTTACAATAGCAAAGACCTGGAACCAACCCAAATGCCCATCGATGATAGACTGGACAGGGAAAATGTGGCACATATACACCATGGAATATTATGCAGCCATCAAAAACGATGAATTCGTGTCCTTCGTAGGGGCATGGATGAACCTGGAAACCATCATTCTCAGCAAACTGACACAAGAACACAAAATCAAACACCGCATGTTCTCACTCATAGGCGAGTGATGAACAATAAGAGTACATGGACATAGGGAGGGGAGCACTACACACAGGGGTCTGTTGGGGAAATAGGGGAGGGACAGTGGGAGGTGGGGAGGTGGAGAGAGATAGCATGGGAAGAAATGCCTGATATAGGTGAAGGAGAGGAAAGCAGCAAATCACACTGCCACGTGTGTACCTATGCAACAATCTTGCATGTTCTTCACATGTACCCCAAAACCTAAAATACAATAAAAATTTAAAAAAATAACAAAATAAATAAAACTTTAGACAGAAGCAGTGGCACATGCCTGTTATCCCAGCGACTCTGAAGGCTGAGGCAGGAGGATCGCTTCAGCCCAGGAGTTCGATACCAGCCTGCACATAGTGTGACTCTGTTTCAATAGAAAGAAAAAGAAAAGGAAGGATGGAAAGAAGGAAGAGGGAGGGAGGGAGGGAAGGAAGGGAGGGAGAGAGGGAAGGAAAGAAGGAAGGGAGGGAGGGAAGGAGGGAGGGAAGGAGGGAAGGAAGGGAGGGAGGGAGAGAGGGAGGGAGAGGGAAAGGGATGGAAGAAAACTTGAATCTAGCAGAGGGCGGGGGAAACAAGGAGTTGTTTAATAAATGTAATATCAGTTTTTCAAGATGCAAAAGTTCTGGAGATTGGTTATACAACATGATTATACTTAACACCATTGAACTGTACACTTAATGGTTAAGCTGGTAGATTTTCTGTTATGTGTATTTTACCACAACCAAAAATTTTAATTTAAAAAAATAACTTGAATCTACAGATTGGAAGAAAAGTCTGATTCAAAAAGATCAGTTGTAAGAACTGGCCTAATAGAGTTCCGTATCTTCAAAGATAAAGAGAGAATCATCTGGGCAACCAGGCAAAACTATCAACACACGGACTGAAGGAAAAAAAAATTAAATCAGGCTGGCTTCTGACTTCAACATCAAAAGACCGTGGAGAAATTCCTACAGAGCCCTCTGGGAGAAGAAAGGTGATATCCAAGCATTTTGTCTTAAGTCAAACTATTTTGCCAGGCTAAAGCAATAGACAAATACTTTCAAGCATGCAACAATTGAAGAAACACCATTCCATAAGCCCTTTTAAAAAACCAGTAGAAGATAAAATTCAGCCAGCCAAGAGATAAATGGAGAAAATGAGGTAAAAGTATTAGCTATGAGTGCTAAATCCATTTGAATGCAGGATGAAGCTAAAACTGCTGTGGAAATTATGCTTACAGAGCAGGGTGTAAATGTTGTAAACTATGAGAATGTAACAAAAAACCAGCATACGAATGGAAGAGAAAGAGGAAATTCATATAAATAGGTAGACTTTACAACTTTTATAGTTGAAGGATCAAAAAATATTTTTAATGTGCTAAATCAAATAATCAATGCATAAAGTATATCACTAGAATAATTCATAATAATATAATCCATGAAAACCAGATGATGAAAAGGAGGGGGAAAGGAGAAAGTAGAAGTTTACTATTTTAATAGTCAGTAGTAGAAAGAGTCCACTCTGAATAAATAAAGATTTGAGTACATCATTTGAAGTTATGACTATGAAGATAATCAATAGGACTATAAACAAACTATAAATCTTTCATATTATCAGAACTATATATGAAAAGAAAAAAACACACATCATGTACCAAAATATAAATTTCAAATTGTTAAAATAAAAGGATGGCATTAAGAAGATATAACTAGTACAAACATGCCTTTCATATGAACAAACAAAAATAGGACAAATTCATGTCATAAAAAGCAAGAGTCTCAGATCAGATCATAAAGCAAAACCAAACTATAAGCAATGGATTCAAGAATACTATACCCCAAGAACAATGGAACTGTTTTACTTTGCCTCCATTCCTTCCTGCCTGTATTCTTGCCTTACTTTTTGAATAATTCAGTATAAAAGCCGGTAGGCAGAGCTGAGCGAGGCAGGCATCTGCATGAGCAGGGAGTGGGGGACGATGAGGAAGCCAGAACAGTGCGCTGGAACAGAAGAGGAGAAGGGCATCTACCAGGGGCACAGGGGCTGAAGGGGAGTGGTGAGCTGGCATGGGCGTCAGGGCCTGAGCAGGATGAGAAGGGCAGCCATCCAGCCTGATGTGGGGGCTTGCAGCTCAAACAGGGTGAGGGGGTCTTGGTGGTGCAGGGTGACTGAGCCTGAACAATGTGGTGCTAGATTGGAATTGGAGGTAATGGTAAGAACTCATGGTCTTTGATATATAAATAGATGTAGAAATACATATAGATGTAAATAGGCATATATAATTTATGCACAGGAATGCACATAGATACATACATACATACATACATACATTTCCTAACTTGACCACTGGGAGACCTGGAAGCAGTAACATCCTAAGAACAATGAGCATATGTAGAGCCTATAACTTCTTTTCCAAATACCATTAAGAGAACAGGGATCCTTGGAGAAATGGCTAATACCAGGGGTAGGGCAGAGAAAGTACATGATAAGGCTGGAACAACTTGTTGTACCAGAAAGTAATAAAATGCTCGGAAAACGACAGAGACATATCAAAAGAATACAAAATCTAATGAGAAGGTTACCTTAATCCCAATAGTATTGAATTATCCCAGGCTAACAAAATTCAGTGGAAAGGAAAAAGATTATAACAGAAAGAGAGAGAGAGAGAGAGAGGAGAAAAGAAAAAGGAAGAAAAAAGGAACAGAAAAAAGGAAGGAAAAGAAAGGAAGATTATAAATCATTGAATAAATAGGAAGCCATGAGTCTATACTGATTAAATAAAAATGAATGGATAAATAAATGGGAATGTGAGAAAGGTTTTTCTTACAGTAGAATGGTAACTAATGAATCAGAAGGAATGATTGAAGTGGAAAATTACTATTCGGCAACCACCAGGGTAATAATTCAACCAGGAAGCATCAATGAGCACTAAAACTAATTGGTAAAAGTTTGATACGGAAAAGGATACTTACATAGATTCAAAGTACCTTTCCACAAAATGTTTATTAATTACACTAGAAGAAAAAGAGTAACATCACAGTGGAGACACCTCACGGACATCACCTTAATCAATAACAACACAGAAATTGGGTAAATCAAAATCATGTATCACCTGACAGAATGCAATGCAGAGAATGCAGCATGACTTCTTGATATTCCCACCAAAAGTGAAGACCCTGAAATTTAATCCTGAGGAACATAAGATGAACCCAAATTGGGGACACTCTACACAATAACTGGTCTATAATCCTCAAAAGTGGCAATGTCATGAAAGTCATGGAAAGACTGAGGAACTGTGACAACTAAATGCTATGCATAACCTGGGACTGGATCCTTCTGTCATGGGGTCATTACTGAAACAGTGGGAAATAGCTAAATGGGGTGTGTGGTTGAGATGGTTATAAGGTATTAGTAGTGTATCAAATATTAATTTCCTAATTTTAATGATTGCATTGAGGTTATGATGAAATGTCCTTGTTTGTAGGAATTACCAAAAAATTCAATAGAAAAAGAATATTTAAGTAACTCAGAAAGATTCAAAGTCAAAAGATGAGCAAAAACCCACTAAGCAAATGAAAAAATCAGAATACTGATCTTAATATCAGTCAATATTTATTTCAGAGTAAACATATTAAATGAGATGAGGAAGAGTATTTTTAAGAATAAAGGTTGCACTCCACACTAAAAACACACACAAAGATTTCTGCACCTTTTAAACAGCACCAAAACTTCAGGAAATGCAAAGAGATTCATAGACGGACAGGCTGTAATTCACCTGTCTCAGGCCATAAAGGTCAAATAAACAAGAAAAGTTTGACTGCAGAGTATCCAAGTAACCTAAACAGTAAAATAGAGTTAATTCAATACTCCTGAAAAATAAGAATATCCTTTCATTTCAGAAACTTGTGAAAAATACATCAAAAATTATATGATAAACAACTATAAGAATAATGGTTAACATATCTATGAAACTTTAAAATGTACCAGGTACTATTCATAAGTACTTTGTAGATCTTAATTCTTTTAATCCCCATTACAACCCCACAATAAAACTTGAGACACAGAGAGGTTGAACAAGATGCCTGAGGTCAAGCAGCTGATACATGGGAAAACCAGGATTTGAACCAGGCAGTCTACATCAGAATCTACACTCTTAACCAATACTTGAATAAACTCGAAAGTGCAGAGTGATACAAATGAACATTCCCCAATAATAACACAATAAAACTAGAAATTAAGAGCAGAACTACGTAATTTTAAAATCTTATCCACATGAGAATTTATAACCGTCTTAAACAATTCTTGATTCAAAGAAAACAAAACCAAAATTGCTATCTAAAATATAACAATAATGAAAATACTATGTATTAAAATCTATGAGATACAGCTAAAACAGTGTGCATAAGAAATTTGTCTTAAATATTAACATTAATCAAAAAAGTTTAAAAATTACTTAAACATCCAACTCAAAAGAATGAACTAAATTTAATGAAAACATAAAGAATAAAATAGTAAAAGAAAATAACTAAATAAACAACAGAAAAATTATAGAATCGAAATGTAAAATATCCAGAGCTAATTATTTATGTGAAGTAAAAGCTATTATCTAACTTTAAAAAAGAGCTAAAGAAGGTAGGCATGGGAGAAACCAGAATAAGAAATGAGAATGGGGACATTACAAAGGTAAAAAGGAAATTCAAATAATGAAAAGATTATTTTGCTTAAACCTGAGTAAGTCAATTTTTAAACATGTATGAAATGAACTATTTTCTAGAAAAAAATATCCAAGAAAACTGACCCTGGACGAGATAAACAACAAACAGGTAAGTTACGATACAAGACATAGAAAATATCAAGCACTATCAGACTGAAAAGCACCAGACCCAGAGAATTTTACAAGTGAATCCTCTATCCCTTTAAGGAACTCAATTTCACTAAACTGTTCCAGAACACAGAGGGGAGGAACCCTTCCAAATACATATTGAAGTCAACAGATCATTTATTTAAAAACCCAGGTCAGGCACGGTGGCTCTTGCCTGTAATCCCAGCACTTTGGGAGGTCAAGGCGGGCAGATCACAAGGTCTGGAGGTCGAGACCATCCTGGCTAACACAGTGAAACCTCATCTCTACTAAAAATACAAAAAATTAGCTGAGCATGGTGGTGCATGCCTGAAGTCCCAGCTACTTGGGAGGCTGAGGTAGGAGAATCACTTGAACCCAGGAGGCAGAGGCTGCAGTGAGCCAAGATCGTGCCACTGCACTCCAGCCTGGGAGACAGTGAGACTCTGTCTCCAAAAAAAAAAAAAAAAAAAAAAAAAAATAGCTATCCACCAAAAAAGAAAATATAGATCAATCTTTCTTACTTACAAACATTAAGGCAAAATTCTAAATGAGATACTATCAATAAAATCTAGCAGCAAGTAGAATCCATGCCAGGAGTGAAAGAACAGTTTGATATTAGGAAATGTATGAATATAATTATATATACTATATATATGGTTAACAAATATATATGTGTATGCACATTTTATATATATATATATATATATAGTTAACAAATAAAAAGCATATGTTATATCCTCACAATGCTCCAAATGACTTTGACAATAATTCAACATTCATATTTTTAAAGATGATATTATCATTTAAATGGTAGTGGTAATAAAACCACACTCAAAAAGTTTGCCACAAAAAGTTCTATTTAAAAAGCAATCATAGAAGTATTCAGATAAATCAATCTAGGAACATGCCTCAAAAGATATGGGAAATGACAATAATAATTATCTAAAAAATGAAAGGAAAAAGGAAGAAGAGAATGTCATAGAACTAAATCTATAACACCACAAAACTAAAATTCTAGAAAATATGAACACGACAAGATGTGGAGGAAGAAGACCAAAGGGACACAGCAGCATGAAGTACTTGTCTTTTTAGAGAAGAAATACAGATATGGGGCATCCTATTTCTTCCCACCAATATTTCGCAATTTTTTCCACTTTCTTTGCTGGGGTTGATGGGAGAGGTTTAGGCTGGAAGACACACATTTAAGATCAATTAATACATAGATCAGATATAGACAGGATTTAAAGTTATGAAATTAAATGAAATGTCCAAATAACTACAAATAGAAAGAGAACAATGTTTCCTTCTATACCTAGAGGTTGGGGCAAGTCAGCCAAAAAAAAAAAAAAAAAAAAAAACAGCAAAGCAGCAGCAGCTGGTGGGGTAGAAAGAAAGTCAGAAAAATGTGGTGTCCTTGAAGCCAAAAGAAAAAAAAGAAAAAAATGTATTTCCAAGAAGATGAGGTGGTCAACTCTGTCAAATTCTCCTGATAGAGATCTAAGGACTGACTAGTAGAATTAGCAATATGGCTATCTGGACAAGAGCAATTTCCGTGGGATGGTTTGGGTGAAAGCCTGATTTAGATAGAGTGAGTTTTGTAGGAATTGGCCTAAATGAATACAACCAATCCTTTAATAGGCTTGGTTGTAAAGTGAAGTAAGTCTCCTTAAAGGCATTCTGTTCAATGTCCACCCTAGAGATAAGGGCCCTGAAGGACAACAGGCAAAGTAGATCCTTCCAGAAAACAGACATGAGGGCTGCCAAATTGGCCAACGGAGGGTACTAATTCAATGCTAGGCAGGGCATCCTTGCTATTTCTGCCCAGCAGAATATTTACTTGAATCACTGGCTACTGGAGAAATTTCTCATCACTCCTTTTTTGATGGAAATTTTTATTTAGTTACAGTCTTCCTTCTCCATTACTGTATAGTGGATGTTTCAATATCTTTTAAACATAGGTCACAGGACATCAAGGAATTACAACTATTAGGCACAGCGAATAGATGAGAAACTTTGGGTATCTTCTTTTAGAGAAGGAGGCAATGTGTATCACCTAGCACAAAAAATTTAAAGTATGTATATGTGATGAACAGTGTTTATAAATGAGGGACAGCCAAAAGTGGAACTGTAGCAGACACCTAAAATAAGATGCGGAATGAAGCCAGGCATATGCGTCACACTTCTAATCCCAATGCTTTGGGAGGCCAAGGTGAGAAGATAGCTGGAGGCCTCATGGCCATGCGTTTTTGGGAGTTCAAGACCAGCCTGGGAAACATAAAGAAACCTGTCACTACCCCAAAAAACATGTTTTTAATTAGTCAGCCATGGTGGTATGCACCTTTATTCCCAGCTACTTGAAAGGCTGGCGTGGGGGTATGACTTGGTAATATGCTGAATAAAATCTCTATTGTAACTATAGCTACAAGTTGCAAACAGTAAGTGCTGAGTGCTCTATACCTACCTACAGAGAGCCAACAAGGAGGCACCAGAGGCATCCCCCAGGATTGATTCAGAAGTCACAGAACTGGTCCTGTCACCATCTTCCTACTCCCTAGAATGTTTTAAGAACAGGAGGGAGGAGGAAAACATAGGAGATTTATCAGGGTCATGCGTTGTCATGCCTTCCCTCTACCCTCAAGCCAAGCAGCAAGGGCTTGGTGCCTGCCAAAAGGAAGAATGAAATCTCATTCCAAATTCAACACCTGCTTGTACAGCAGACTTGCTGATCTGCCCTCTGTGCCTGCTCGAACAGAGGCAAAATATAGAGGACTAGAGGGGGGCGGGGAGCATGGAAGCAGACAAGAGCTTCCCTTGGATTAAACGGATCTTGTGGCTTCAGCCATCTTGTTGGCATCCCACCCAAAAGAGGCTGTCGCTTGACAAGGGGACCCCCGATGTGAGAAGATACGGGGTGGACTGCCAAATGGCTGCTGAGAGCGGTTGAAAGAGAAAACTGTACGGTAGGGAGGTCCCATAGGTGCCCCAAAAACTCACATATGCACCCTTTCCTTGAGACGGCCATCATTTGGCCTCTTGCCACACAGAGGACGTGATCAGCCAGTCTTGGCCCGAGAAGCAGCACTAGCCGAGAGAAGAGTCTGAGAGCAATCAGATAAGGATGTTTATTTCTTTTCATTGATTGTCTGTCCTTACTTAAGCATACTGAGAGGAGCAGAGAATGAACCAGAAGGAAGAAAAGGGAGGTGGAGAAATAAATAAATAAATAAATAAATAAAGTGAGTATTGAATTGGATGTGAAATTAAAATGTTAAATTGGACTTACTCATAGAATATACCTGAGATATTATTAAAGGGTTAGAAAGGGAGTTTCCCTGGAGCATTTTTAAGGCAGAAATTAAATGAAAATAAAACCACTACATATTTGAACCCAGGGTTCAGATTGTTGAATATGCCTTTTTAACAACCGCACCTCCCTTCCTCCTTGTGGACAGATTGATTTTATTCCCTATGCCCCTTTCTCATGGCCATGTGTTTCTAGGGAGGGAGTCCCCATCAGGAGATGAATCACAATCAGCCAGAGCTGATCAAAGTGGTCCCATTGCCTTTGCCAAAGCCTAGTTGACACGCCACGCAAGACACTTGATGCCATTCTGGCTAACCAGACATGAGAGACAGTATACTGTCAAGACTCCCAAGAAAGGACTCCCTTGATCTTAAAAGGCAACACACACAGGAGGAGAAGGGTCATTTTTCTGCCTCTGGAGATTGTGTGGATGTGATACCTGGTGTGGCAGCAGCCAGCTTGCTACCTGAAGAGAGGTAGCCAGAAGACCAGGCTCTTGGACAGAGAAGAGTAGGATGGAGAAATGGAAAGAATCTAAGTCCTTTGGGCATTCATTGAGCTGCTGCATTAACCAAGCCTACCTCTAGTGTTCTTCCATCATGAGATAATGCCTTTTTTATTGTTTGAGCCAACTGAATTGGATGGTTCATTATTCCCAAGTAAGAGCATCCTACCTGAGGCTATGTAGGAAACTGGGTGCTCTGGGTTGCATTTGAAATCTATGTTATGAAGCCAGTACATCCCTAAACAAGGGCCCCCAGTGTTAAACCCTCATCCCTACTCCCAGGAGGGAATTTGTGGGAATATAAGTCTCCCTAACACATAGATGTGACCATGATGGGTCACAACCACAACCTGTCATGGTTTTCTCTTACTTAGAGTCCTCTCTGTGGATTTGCAAGTCACACGATTCCTTCCAGATTCAGAATTCCAAAATGTTTTGATCTCCAGTGTTCCCCAAGAACAACCTCCATCCTCTGACTCTGTGTCTGCCATTTGCATCTCACCTCCTGATGTGCAAGTGGGAAGGACAGCGCCTTGACCTTCAGGGTATCTACCCTCCAACCATCCTGACTTTTTGTGGCCCCTTCTCACAGCTCGCAGTCCTCACACTGGAATATAACCCCGCAGACCAGAGCTAGCTATTGTCATGAAGCATTCAATTTGAGAACCGCTTATGTAATTTGATGGGTGGCTCCTAAGGGCTTTAAGAGGAAAGGAAAAAGCCTACCCATGGATGGGTGAGTGATCACGAGGAATGCCAGGAACTGCAGCTTTCTGTGTACCTGGCCTATCCAGCTCCATACCCACGGCCACTCACCCACTCCCAACCGGCTCGTGGGGCTGTATGTGGGACACTGAGCAGCCGGCCCACGTGGGTAACACTCCCAAGGCCCCATCTTCCAGATGGAGAGAGTGTTTTCACAGACTATCCAGGCTGAGCCAAGTCTGGCTCAGAGCTTCCTGCAGAGAAACTGAATATAGCTGGAACGGACATGACAGCAATGGACCCTGAGGAAGGGAATAGAGACTCACTCAGAAAGAACTACTAGATCTGGACTGGGAACAACACAGAAGCTGCTCGTCCTCCCCACCTGAACCAGGGTCCCACGGCAGTGGAACCTCTCTGCAGTTATCTCCTCTCTGCTGGCTCTCTCCTGACCCCCTTCTCTAACGACTCTCCCATCTCTAATATGGACCTGGTCCCTCTGGCCGTGTTACCTACTGAGCTCCCCTGTCTTTCCTCCCTGTTCCAGTCACAGGATGAAATGAAGTTTGGGAAGTGCTTGGAGGCAGAAACATTGATTTCCTAGAATAGTCAATGGCTATGTGGGAAACTGCACAGAATGTGTGAAATGGAGTTCCACCAGGAAGCCAAGGATTTATGGCTGCTGTACTGTGACGTTGACTCTAGTGATGCTTGGCGTGGGTGGGACGCTATGGGAAGAACACGGGAATCAAAGCCAAGCAGTTCCAGGTTCAAATCCCAGCCATGCCAGTTGCCATTATGTCACTTTGGTAAATCTACGTAACCTCTCTGAGCCTCAGTTTTCCCAATCTGTCAGAGACTATCCATACTACCCTGTAGATTATTATGAGAATTAAATAATCCTGCACCTGGCTCAGAGTCAGACCTCACATGACGTTGGTCTCCTTTTTCCCCTTCTCTTCTCCAGCCCCATCTCTCTCTCTCTCTCACTCTGTCACACACTCTCACACTCACACACACTCACAGACACACTCACACATACACACATACACTCTCACACACTCACACAACCAAAATAGTAGACTGTCTACCTCCCAAAATCCTTACCAGCAAAGAAGTTTGAGCTTTTGTGTAGAAGCCATTCTGTCTGCCTAGGGTAGTCCTGTTCTCAGCACCTCTGCATCGGAACTGCCCTGGATGCTGGTTTTAAATGTGGGTTCCTGGGCTGCATCCCGGGCCTACTAAATGGAGGGGAAAGGGGATTCAAATGCACTCCCCAGCTGGTTGTGAAGTTTGAGAACAAGCAGCCTGATGCTGTTCTTCTTGAAATAAAAATCTCCCAAGAAGTTTTCCAACTCTGTTCCAAGAGGGTGTCAGCTCCTGGAACAGGAGTCCTAGAGATCCTTGGAGATCCATCTGGACTCTCCCTCTGCTGGCTGAGAAAAAGGATGAGGCCCAGAGAGGTGGCCAGGAAGGGGAGGGGCAGGGGTTGCTGATCGAAGACCACAGAGTGAGTTCCTGGCAGAGCTGAATCTTGGACCCAGGTGTCCTGACTAAAAGCTAATGATGCTTGAGGTAGGGTGGGTGGAGCTTAAAATAGGCTTTTTGAAGTTTACAAGACTCACTCGGGTTCCATTAAGTGACAGAAGGAAGGAAGGAAGATCAGGAAGCCATCTCAGCAGACCTCACAGAGTACCAAACAGAGACCAGCTGGGCTGTGAGCCCCTCCAGCCGCTCTGAGGACAGTCACTTCGTCATAGCTTCCGGTCCACGGGCTCCCCTAGACAGGAGTCTTCACCTGTCCCTGCCTCTATCCTGGCCTCTCTCTTCTGTTACTGTTTTTACATCTCTGAGTTTTCTTTCTGTCTCTCTGACTCAAACTTCACTGAGAAGCACCTCATCGGCTTGGTTAGGAACCATCCAGTAGAAAGCCCCAGAAATGGGCAGGTCTCTCACCCAGGCTTCCTGAGAGGCCATGGTCTCCCTTGTGTCCAGCCTGTCAATTGTTACCTCTGAATAAAGCCCAGACTTCCTCACAGATAGGAGTGGTTAGGGTAACAAAGACACCGGACCCTAAGTCTGGCATCTTGTGTCCAAAGAACCACCGTGACCTCATTTCTCAGAAGGGAGTTATAGGTGTGGCAGACAAATGGTCACCTCTCTAGGACATGGTTCCCATAACCGAGTACCCAAGATGAGACTGGGCTCTGGGAGGGACAGATCAGGAAGGATGGATGTGGAAAGCCTCGCCTGCTTCTAATCCTAGTCTGAGGCGGGTCTGGAACCTTGGGAGCCAAATTTAGCAAATAACAGAACACCCAGTTAAATGTAATTGCAGATATATTTGAGACATACTTAGGTACTGTGCAATATTTGAGGCATATTGACAAAATTTTTCATTGCTTCTGTGAAATTCACATTTATCTGGATGACTTACATTTTATCTAGCACCCTTACCTGGGAGAGCAGGGACCTGGTCTGTTTTGCTCAGTATTGGAGCTTAAGCACCCACACCATGCCTGGTGTATGGCAGACATTCTCGTTGAACTAACTATGGCAGAAGGCCCCTCAGAGGTTTCCTGCCACACACACTAAAGAGATACTTTATTGAACAAACATCCCCCAGGGGGACCAGCTTTGCAAAGGCACATTGACTCATTTGACAAAACCAGACTGGAAACTTAGCAAGACTTAAGATCTGCACTAAATAATTTGGGGTTCAGGGATAAGTAAGCTATGCCTCCTGTCCTCAAAATGGTAACTAACCAGTAAGAGCAATAGATTTCAAAACAGATTATTACAATAGAGTGTGATAAGTGCTAGACAATAAAGGCCTAAGGCCAGGGTCCAGGTGATTGTGTTCCTCATTTTATCTCCAAATCTTCCTGCGTGGCAGGCACTAAATAAACAGTAGTGGAATGTACTAATGAAAAGATAAAGATAGGAAAAATGCATCGTGGAACCACAGAGGTGAATGACCAACCAGGGGAGGAGGGATGGTGAGAAGGTTGTGTTCACTCCAGGGAGGAGATGACATCTGATCTGGATCACATTGTGGGAACATAACGGGCAGATGGAGAGGAAAGAGTTTCCTGACAGAGGAATGTCATGAACCCAAGTTTAACACTCTGGTGAGTAGGAAATAGTTCACAGAGGTAGGAAATGAGGTTGTGAAGGTGGAAGACCAAGGAGTTTGGACTTTGTCCCCTGGGTGATGGATAGTCATTAAAGACTTTTGAGTACAGAAGCGGCATGAACTTTGTGAGATCTCTCCAGCATTAGCATAAAGAATAGACTGTAGTGGAGACGGTCTGGAAGCTAGAGGAGCAGTGAAAACCTAACAGGGCCTAGTCTGGAGATGATGAGAGCCTCAACATGTGAATTATGGATATGAAAAAATAAGCTCACAGAGCTGAAACCCTACCCTCATAGACTTACTGTGAATGCCCTCATCTGCCCCATCCTGTTCCCAAGTGCCCTGGGCTATGGTAGGGGAGGTTGCTGGTGAGAGGGGAAGTCAGGGAGGAAGAGGTGGTGGGAGGCAGCCCAAGATGAACTTCCTTCACTGCACCACCTTGCCTAAGGAGAGAGCTGTACTGGAACAATTGGAGGACAACTGCCAGCCCCTTGGGGCTCTCCCTGGCAAATGCCTCACACAGCCAACTGTGGTCTCCAGGCATTACCTTACCTACCCACATGCCCAGCAAGCCATGTTCCCTGCTGAGAGTAAGAGACTCAGTGTCAGGGAACAGCAGCCTTCTCCTTCCTGGAGAGGTTTCACAGAGAACATCAAACTTCCAGCTGGAGAAGGGCACACAATCAACTAGATCGGTTTCCAGGCCCACGACCAAGACCCAGGCCCTACGCATAACCCTCATCTGCTCTCCAGATGCCTCTCTGGGCATCCCACTACTCCATCTTTTCCGCTTTTAGAGCCACTGGACCCCAGATGTGGAGTTAGACTGACCTGGGTTCAAATCCACCCATATATGTGGCCTTGTGCAAGTAACCTCACCTCTGTGAACATCAGTTTTTTTTCCTTGATAAATAACACACACCTCCCAAACCAACATGACTTAAGTGAGATATCCCATGGGAACAAACTTAGGATACTACCTGGAATACAGTCAACTGCCTCACTCCTTCATTCCTGAACTGTCGGGGAATTTTATCTGCACACCAGAGCAGGGGTTCCCAGCCCCCTCCCAGGTCACAGACTGATACTGGTCTGTGGCCTTTTAGGAACCGGGCCACACAGCAGGAGGTGAGCGACAGCCAAGTGAGCATTACCACCTTGATCTGCCCCTTGTCAGATCAGCAGCAGCATTAGATTCTCATAGGAATGCAAACCCTCTTGTGAACTGCACAGGAAAGGGATCTAGGTTGCACGCTAATCTAACTAGTGCCTGATGATTCGAGGTGGAACAGTTTCATCCTGAAACTATCCCCATCCTCCCCCTGGCCGTGGAAAAACTGTCTTCCATGAAACTGGTCCCTGGTGTGAAAAAGGCTGGGAACCACTGCCCTAGAGGACAGCCTGACCCTTCTTTGATTCAGTCACTGCACTAATATTTCCTTGGACTCTGCTATGTGCCACATACCTGCTAGGTGCTGGGAAAACAATGGCAAGCAAAACATGTAATCCCAGCCATTACGGAAGTTTCATTCTTCTGGAGGAGATAGATATTAATTAAACGATCATATGGATGGGCACGATGGCTCACACCAGCAATCTCAGCAGCACTTTGGGAGGCTGAGGCGAGTGGACCACCTGAGGTTGGGAGTTTGAGACCAGCCTGGACAACATGGAGAAACCCCGTCGCCACGAAAAATACAAAATTAGCCGGGCTTTGTGGCGTTATGCCTGTAATCCCAGCTACTCAGGAGGCTGGAGCAGGAGAATAGCTTGAACCTGGGAAGTGGAGGTTGCGGTGAGCTGAGATCATGCCATTGCACTCCAGCCTGGGCAACAATAGCAAAATTCTGTCTCAAAAAAAACTGATCATACAAATGAAAGTAAAATTACACAGTAATGAGTACCATGAAAGAGGGAAACTCACACCCAGGTCCGTATTCCAAAGACTTCTGGAGATGAAACCTGGAGCCTTCACACCCTCAGCATGGTCCAGGTGAGGGGGAAGGCTGGGGGCCTCGCTTTCCAGTTAACTCATTTTCCGAAAACTCCAGTTCCCAAAAACAAACCTATTGAGAATGAGAAACTCAGAAGGGTAAACCTAGTATGTTTCCAGGTCCAGTCCTGAACCAGTTTCTCCAAAGTCCATCCTTACCCCAACATAAATAGAGCCCCGGCCAGGCTGCCTCTTTGGCAACTCTAAGCAGCCTCCCCCAGGAAAAAACTGATACTGCTACAGCTCCAACATGAAGTTCTTCACTGTCCTGCTGCTGGCCAGCCTAGCTTCCACCTCTCTTGCTGTCCTTGATGGTGAGTCTGGCCTCCTTCCACACCCTTCAGTCCCCTAAAGGTTATTGAGCTGTCAGCTAGAGAGACCTCAGCACTAGGAAGGGGCTTCCTTAACCCTTGTAATGTGCTGTGTGGAGAGGTAGAAAGCTGCAGAACCAAAAGTTCGCACCTGGAATGACCTAGGTATGGAGGTAAGGGACCAGGGCATGTGACCCCTGGAATTCTGCAACCTAGAAAGCCCAGGGCTGGAGCTAGAGGGGCCAAAACAGACCCAAATCAGGATGCCCTACGGGTCAATGGAAATTCGGATTCGATTCTAGCTGCTGGTGATGCTGGATAATCCAGGCAGAGTCACTACCTTTCTCTGGACTTCCATGCCTTCCTCTGTACAATAGGTACACACACATTCATTCCATAGCTACTTATTGAGCACTAACTCTGTGCCAGACACATAGTTCTAGGCACTTGGATACACTAATAGAATAGACACTCAGTCATCATTGAAATTACATTCTAAGAGAAGGTAACAAGCAAGGAACATATTAAATAAATTGCAAAGTGTATTTGAAATGCTAAGGCGAATGTAGAGCAGGGTAAGGAAGACTGAGAATACTGGGGCAGGAGGGGTACACAGGAAAACTCATCTGTTAAAACTTGTCTTGAGATCTCTGGACACTTTAACCTCTTCTGTTTCAGAGCCAGAAGATGAAATTCACTCAGAAACTCAGCCTACAGATGCCTGTAAGTCTCATGCTGGCATCCTTTAGAGTAAGTCAGTGGTGGTAAAAGATTGTCCAGTAAATGATGAATTCTGCATCTGGGAAAGAAGTGGAGCAACGATAAGCCCTCCTAGTGTTGAAACTTAATCCTTCCTGCTGCACTAATTGGCCAAGATGTGAGGGCCAGGAACCATTCGAACAGCACTTTCTGCTGGCTAGTCATTGGAGATGGGAGTGGGGACCGTACCTCACACCCAAGTGCTAGCAGGCAAAGGGTTTTAGCTCATGGAGGTGAGGATATTGTAGTAGCTCCTCGGTTCCAGGCTCCCCACTGCCACAGCCCAAAAACCGTGAACATAGCACGATTTTGTTTTGTGTATTATCCGTAGACATGGTTTAATCTCAGGCTAGCTTCACTCAATGTACCTGGGAGAAGCCAGAGAAGACAGATCCAAGCAATATCCAGAATTCAGATGAAAAGAACCAGCACTTACTGAACTCCTCCAATGCACCAGACAATGGGACCTATGTTTGTGAAGTTGATCTCTTTTCACTGGGAAGGTAAATTTGCTGGCAAAAGTGGAATTCCTAATCAATGGCATTCAAAATCAGGGATGCGCCTTTCAGGTGCTCGGAGATTTGGATTCTGGCACAGGACCTCACTCCTACTTGTATGTTAATTAAGCAATGACTCAACACTGATAGCCTCCACATATTAAGGGACGTGACGCAGGATAACTGGCTGCTTCTCACCATGTGCTCTTACTCCACTCCCCAATCCCTTTATCTCTTCCTGGTTCCAGCTGCCCCCGTCACCCCTAGCAGTCACCCCAAGAAGGACCACGTTTCCGATGAGGACCTTTCTAAGGAGTTTGTCATCTCCAAAGAAGACCTGGTTTCCAAAGAGAAAGCTGTCAAAAGAGCAAATAGTCAAAAGCCCATACCCCAAGAGGACAATTTCGAAAACGTTCAGCTTCAATTAAAAGAGACTACAGAAAGTGGGTCCCAGGGCTGGTATGAGCCAGGGAAGGGGGAAGCTGCCGGGAAGGTATTGAGCAGGAAGAGGAAGGGGCTGGGAGCTACTTGGGTGGAAATAGCTGGGGTTAGGAAGAGAAAGGAAGCTGTGAAGGAACAAGAACTAAATGTAAGTGAGAGTCGAATGAAGCGTTGATCACCAGCCCTGTGAAAGTCTCTTGCTGGGGTGGAGGGGAGAAGGTGGAAGGGAACCAGCCTTAACTTGACATTTCCCTCCCAATACTCCTCAGCAACCACCTCAGAGGGAAAACTCGCCAAACTGGGCCATAAGATTGGGAAGAATCTGGACAAAGCAGCAAAAGGAATCACGAACTATCTGAAAAACCTGATCCCTAGCACCACTGATGTCATGAGACCCTAATGATGAGGTGCCTGAATCCCACGCTGGGTTGTGGGAGAGGCTGCATCCCAACACCATCTTTCAGCTCCTCAAATTCATCATTAAAGCATTGTGTCCCAAGCCTGGTCTGTGGTGGCTTTGCTGGGCTCAGGAAGAGAGGCAGGATGCCCCCAACTCTACTGGGCTTCTGAGCTACCCTATCCCTTTGAGTTTAAACCTCTCATCCACCTCAGCTCACAAACCTGCTCATGCTTCCACATCCCAAAACATCCCCTGCAAGGTCCCGACCCTCCTCATGCTGCCCCCACCTCACCCATGCACTGCCCCATGCCCCTCAGCTCCCATGCATCTCTCATGCCCCTACAATCTACCAGCTGCACCCATCCACCCTCCACAACTGCTATCCAAAGAGTCACAGATATCAGCAAATCCTGTGACTGCTTCTGTAGAACTGGACACAATGACCCCTTCTAGAAACTTCTCCTTGCTAACTTTCCAGGACACTTCCCTTTTCTAGTTCTCCAAGCTCTCTGTTCCTTTCTCAGCACATTTTTTGGACCGCACTCTGTGCTCCCAGCGTCTCATCCTGTACCCTCCCGTCTTCTCTCCACCCTCTTCCTCTACACCCTCATCTGCCAAGACTTATGCTTCACCACAGAGTGGATGCACTTCCATTCACACACTCGACAAACACTCCCCACGTGCGTACTATGTGCCAGGCCCATCTACCTAATATGTGCCAATCTCCTCCCACCCCTGGCCAGTTCTCACTGTAACAGCACATTAGATTCAATGGGTAAAGAAGAGCATGGGAAAATGAAAGTTTCTGTCTTACAAATGAAGGGAAGCTGTCACTCAAGGGCAGGTAGGATGGCAGAAAGGGAAACATCTCTGATCTCTGGTGTCCTACCTCCAAGACATATAAAAAGATGTGCTCAGAAGATCAGCAGAGCAGCTGACCTGCTGCAATGCAGAGCTGGTCTGTCCTGGCCCAGGAATATCTGAAAATGTGTTCAGACCTGCAGACATAAAATAATCTACTTCCTCCCTTTACTTTATCCTAGTATAGAAAGTTGCCACATGCCCACTTTCCCTAGTTTGTCCACCTTCCCCCCAGTAGAAGAACATACAACTCCACCAAAATCATTTCTCAAGTTGGATTGAAAGTTCTATTATGGTCTTTTTCAAGATATAGCTTAAGATAAGGCAAAAATTATTTTTGAAATGACAGAGGAGGGAAAATAGGAGCCTGTGGAGTTCAGGAAAAAATTGGAGGGAAGTTTCCTGAGTGGATGATATTAGAAACATGGAAGTGTCTTGCAGATTAAGAAGCCCCAGATTTGGCCCAGAGTGGTGGTTCACTCCTGTAATCCCAGCACTTTGGAAGGCTGAGGCAGGTGGATCACAAGGTCAGTAGTTCAAGACCAGCCTGACCAACATGGTGAAACCCTGTCTCTAGTAAAAATACAAAAAAAAAAAGAAAAATTAGCGGAGTGTGGTGGCATGTGCCTGTAATGCCAGCTACTCAGGATGCTGAGGCAGGAAAATCACTTGAACCCAGCAGGTGGAGATTGCAGTGAGTCGAGATCATGCCACTGCACTGGGTGACAGAGCGAGACTCTGTCTCAAAAAAAAAGCTCCAGATTCATCCTTCTGATCCTCCAGTTCAGGCTAATACAGAAAAGGACATGAGAGTTGTTACCCAGTGGGGATCAAGCATCCATCTTACTAATGGCTGGACAGCTGTGCCACAGCCCACAGCGCAGGGCTCTCCATGAAAACTGGATAGGAGACCTCAGGCTAAAGGGCCTCTGCCCACATTCCCAACCCCAACTGACTCACTAATGAACAGAACACTTGAGGCAAGGAGTTTGAGACTAGCCTGAGCAATATAGCAAGACCCTCAGGGCTGGAGAAGCCACTATCAGGCTCCCATCCATAAGATCTGTACTCTTCCCCCAGGGAGAAGGAAGGAAGGAATGGACAGGTAGGCTGGGAAGTATTTCCTCCAACCTGCTCTTCTTGTTGGGAGGGGATAGGAAGAAATGCCCCCAGCACAGAGTAGCCTTCTCTCTTCTGAGGCTTTGGGCTTCACAGGTGAGCCTGAGATCTGTGATCAGCCACAGCTGTGATTTGAGGGGTGGGGGAGAGAAGACCAGCAGTGCGTCAGAGTGGTCTTCCACCCTGCAGATATTTGGCCATTTGTGGCCTTAAAAAGTTGCCTTTGAAATGCTATGCAATTGCTGAGGAGTGATTTATTTCCAATTATGCGGTCACTTTTAAATACATTTTTCTCAGTATCATGTTTCTTTAGCCTTCTCATTGATTCTGTGACATACTGCCATCTTTTCAATAATTTCTTTTTCATAGTAGATTAATCAGGATGCAGCTGCTTATATTTTCAAGTAGTAATTCTGACTGATGAACAAACTTACCAAAGATGAAATATAGAATAGGAAGAGGAAAACCACTCCTTGGGAATAAAGATACAGAAATGATGAGTTACATATAAGGAGGCAGAGATATATTAATGAAGATGTGGCCTGGAGTGGATGGCAGGGTTCAAATCCAATCTCTACCATTTAGTTGCTTTATGAAAATTGCCTAACCTCTTTAGACCTAACTGACTGAATTATCATTATCCTCTTTCATAGAGACATGAAGCAGCTTGACCAATCCTGCAGATAGAAATGCAGAGATTTATTTGAACACAGATGTATCTAACCCCAAATCTCATCCCTTTATTATCACACTGAATGGTCTCTTGTATGCGGAATGAAATTCAATTCCTTTCATTTACTCCCTTCACTTCACAATCCTGTCCAGGACTTATGATGCCTTTGCGTTTAACCTAGAGTGGTGTCTTAGTTGGTCTATAGAAATTGTCCATTCAAACAAAAGTAATTTCAAAAAATTTGTGTTACAGGACAAAAGCACAGTTCCAAAGATCTTCACAGAATATGGTTGATTTGACATAAAAGATATAATGGTGCTTAAAGAAGAAAACCAGGGTCCTGTATCCAAAAAAGATGTTTCTATGAGTAGGTCACACATACAAGCATTGCCAGGAAAACATTCTCATAAACTTCTTCCTGAGTTTTAACACCTAAAAGCATACTAGTGCAAGTTATATCACATGGTCAGGAAGATGTATAGACTGTTTTATCTCTGAGGAGGTATTAAAAGTCTATTATGTAACATATACACTATTTTGCAGTCACACACCTGCACCATAGCTTTGCTTTCTATCAGCTTCCACTCCTTTCAAACTCTGAAAAATGTATTCTCTGACCTTGAGATGTATTTCTCATCATATTACCCTCTTTACTATTTATTATAAAATCACCTCATCTTTCACAATCTGAGGAGAAGCCACTTTAAGATGTATTTTAAAAAATTGTGTGAAGCCCGAAGCCTCCCAATGGGAAGCAGAAAGTCTGCAAACATTTATGTCAGTGATATTAAGCCATGTTCCCTTGTAGCCAACTGCAACAGCCTGCCATTCGTTTTTGGTAAACGTTTTTCTGTTGAAACATAGCTACTCTAATTTATTTAAGTATTGTTCATGGTTGTTGTCATGCTACAATGGTAGAGCTCACAGCTGTAACAGAGACCATATGGTTCATGAAACCTATAATATTTGTTACCTGACCATTTACAAAAAAAAAAAAAAATTGCTGATCTCTGGATTAGAGGGATAGATGGGTTGGATTAGGAAGAAAATATGAAAAGAAAGCTGAAGAGGCCTGAACCTGCATATAAGGAATATCTTTATACAAGGATTTTTTTTTTCCCTTTCATTTTGGGGATATTACTGGCACTTTTACATTTCCAGAGAAAGGATAAAAGGATCATTAAAGCAGCTTTCTAAAAGGATAGTAGAGATGAAAGTGCACCCGTTAGTCCAGTCCTTCTTTCTTTCTATCAAGGAAATATAAGTAGGAACGGGATACCTCATTGGTTTTCAGCATTTAGCCTTAGGAGACTGTGCAATTTCTGGCTGTGGGAGGAATTTCACAAAGGGAAAATTCCAGAGATTTCGTGTAACTGCTTTTATAGTTAAATCAGTAAGTGTCTATTAGTCAAAAACTTATAAGCATAGATTCTAAAACTAATACATACATCCATTGTCCTCACAAAAACATATAAAAGAAGGAATAGGTGATATAGTTTAACACTATGCTGTATATTTTAAGTTCAAAGAAGTTGAAAGGACAAACAGATTAATTTGGGTGATAATGCTTTAATTTACCTCTCTATGTAAGGATCTAGCCTAATCACATTATCTCCAACCAGGAAACCAAGCTTAAATTGCAAAAGAAAATTTGGAAACATTGTCAGCAGTTGAACTAACTATTCCATACATGGGTGGCTTCTCAATGACTCTACATCTAATACTGTCTCTAAAACTTTCCATTAAATTAAATGAGTGAATAGTTCAAAAAGAAGCATCTTCCTTAACACTGTAATGTGCTCTCCAGAGGATACTCTTGATGATGTTGTTTGCCTTTAACGCTACATATGTTTTAAGTTCGCACACAAACTTCAGATCTTAGAGATGAATCCTAACTTGGAATGTTGCTTCTGAATATTACATTCCTACATGGGCATCTACTCCTACATAAATATTATTACACTTCAAAAAAATACCAAAACATATTTAATAAAAATATTTTAGAAGTCAATTTAAAAAAGCAAGGTTGTTACCTGATTTGGTGATTTCTTATTCAATTTGGTTTATTTCCATTTCATGTTGAGTTTTTATTTGAAAGTCTTTTTATTTAAAAGACATTTAAAAGCCTATTACTTGAAAATAAATGAAACAAGTTAAAAATGCATTTCCTATTTTATTACTAGGGAAAAAGCTGAGCTGACTTAAGTGAATAAGTGCTGTTTGTATTTTTCTAAAAACTTTAGATAATAAAATAATTTTTTTTCTCTAAATATGCAAGGTTTTTTATTTTTATTTTTATTTTTTTCTGAGTAAGGGTTTTTCTCTTGTTGCCCAGGCTGGATGGAGTGCAATGGCATGATCTTGGCTCACTACAACCTTCATCTCCCAAGTTCAAGCAATTCTCCTGCCTCCTCAGCCTCCTAAGTAGCTGGGATTACAGGCGCCTACGGCCACACCCAGCTATTTTTTTTACATTTTTAGTAGAGATGTGGTTTCATCATGTTGGCCAGGCTGGTCTCAAACTCCTGACCAGAGGTGATCCACCCACCTTGGCCTCCCAAAATGCTGAGATTACAGGCATGAGCCACTGCATCCGGCTTTTTTGTATGCATCTAGATGTGTTTACCATGAATGTTTGTTTTGTATTTACAACTTGCTTACGATCACAAAGAAAAATGAAAAAAAGTATGTTTCTCTGAGAGAGGTATAGAAATAATGTAGTGATGGTTTTCCAAGCAGTTCATTCTTGACTTTCTGCAGTTCATAGTAGAGTTTCAAGATGAAATTCCAGTTGTATTTATAAAACATTTGAAAATCAAAAACTTAATAAATCTTACTTACAGAGTCTAGGAAGAACATTTTTCATGTTCTTCATATTCTCCAATCTTCACATTGAGAATCCCTGAACCATAATGTGAACTAACCATCTTCATTTAACTAAACAAATAATACATATTTGTTTACATAAAGACTAACTAAATAAAAGTCACATTCTCCCAATGACTGTGTCTTAGAAAATATCTATAAGGATTCTAAAACCAAATTGATTCAGATATATCTATGGGTGAAGTTTGCTACCAATGTGAATACAAAATGGAAAAACTGGCATTATTTCACATCATAAATAGGAAAAATCAGAATTTATTAAAACTGCAGAACAAAATATTTTAAAAGTAACAAATACTTTCCAAAATTTTCGTGTAGTTTTCATTTCAGAGGATGCTATTTGGCAGTTCTTCCTCTGCTCTTCCTTTACTTATTAGAAATGGCCACAGCTATTTAATACGATGTGCCTAAAGACATATTTTGTGAGCTGAACACACCATTTTCTATAGTAGCAACATGCGAGAAATACATTTTAGACCTGATATAAGTAGTTTAGTTTATTCTACTTTTATTTGCCTATGTATACTAGCTTCTGCAGCTCAGATTTCTCTAAGGAGAGAATAAAGTGGGAAATCTAATTTAAAAGTATAAGCTGTGAGCAGTTGAGGTTTAATTCAGGAATTTATAGACTCACTACTAGCAATAAGCTCTGAGGAGTACATCTCATATAGTGCATTATGGCGGCATCATTCAATGTGTTGTACTTAAGCACTTGTCAGCATTTCTATTTTAAACTCCTGTTTCCTGGTGTTCATGATTTGACCATTAAGAATTGCTGGGGCTTGAACAAACAGTTTGTGAAGATTTAGTTTTGCTGCAAATTGTGTAATTTTCATTTTTGAGCAGTATAATGAATAACAAAGTTGCATGAAGAATAACATCAAGTCAGTGAAGTTCTACTTAGGATTTCACCTTGTAAAAGAAACAGAGGGAGAAATCACCTTATGTGTATTGTGCACTAAATATTCTGAATAAATAAATGGGAGAACATATTAAGAAGTTGAGCTAGGGATTAGGTCAACTGAAAATGAAGAAAATCATTCTTTTGTTAAAGCTTTGTTGCAGTATAAAACACACATTTAATGCAATAGTCTTTGTTTACTAGGGCAATGCTATGGTGAAAAACACAATGGTAAGCTTTTGGGAAATGAGTTATATAAAAACATGGTCCGTTAATATCTGACAGGTCCAGGAATAATGAGATTTGTGCTCCTTTGTGGTTGTGGTCAACAAACAATTGTTCTGTTGAAAAAGCTTACATGTCACCTTAGAGAGTGTTGACTCCAAGCTTACATCCCATTATTGAACCTCACAAACAGACAAAATATGTGTCTTATTTCTTTTGCTAGAGTAACAAGATTGGACAGCTGCATCATAGCAGTGGGTGTAAAAGCCAATAATCAGGTATCATGGTATAGAAAGAGACAGAAAGAGTCCCATAACATTGTAGTGCTACACTCTATGGTTCCTTTAAACAACCGTGGACACCAATTGGGTGGAATTAACTCTCTTTTTCAGGAAAGAACCATAATACCAACTCCTTGAATTTTCTGTACATATTCACACATGATTCCATTCCATGGCATCAATTAATACTGCAGATTGGGTTGCGGACCTAAGCTATGTCAATTAGTCTCCTTTCCAAGGATTTGGAATTAGGAGCAAAGGAGACATGGACAGAGGACAGTATTTTGCAGAGAGACATAAAGATAAGAGAGCAGAATCCCAATAGGTTTCTGGTTCTGATTTGTTCCTGAGATTGAGTTGCCTATTGTTCTTGGATTTTCTTGATACTCCAGTGTCCATTAAATAAATCCCTTCTTGAATTAAAGCTTCTTAACTTCCATTACTTGAACAGGGCAGTATCAACAGAGTGGCAGCCATTCAGTTTCACAAAGTTATAAGACTTGATTTATTTCTTGGATCTTCCATATACTCATCTTTACATACTGGGGATCAAATTGATTAATTAACAATTAACCATCAGTTGATTAATTGATCTTGGTGTCTCATTCAAAAGCAATCCAGATTACTTTAAGCCTATTTATAGAATAATTTTTCTAATTTCCCTCCTCTAATTATCTATTACTGTATTTGTTTCTTAGCATATTTTCCTTCAATATCTGAACTTTAAAGCTCTATTTTTTGGTGAGATATAAAATCTTCAGTGTGATCCATGTCTTTGTGTTTGGATTCGTTTGATTATAGAAGACAAAGGTAATACAGAAAGAATAAAAGCAGCAAATTGAATTAAAGGATAAAGGGTATTTTTCAAATCTGGGCAAAAAAGATAGGAGTTATTTCTGATGGAACCAAATCTAGTTACATTTTTAGGCCCCAATCTCTCGTGGCCCTGAAAAGATTTAGATTCTTTCAATGAGGTAATAATATGACTACAGCAATTCTAGCTTTCCTATAACATGTTATACCATATAGAGGAAAATTGAGAATATTGCCCAGTAGTTCCTCAAAAGGCATAAGGCTTTTTTTCTGTGCTTTGTCCTATAGTGGGTCAGATGACCATCTGGGCCTAAATGAATAAAATAAACAAAATTGGTTTAAACCAGTTAAGGGTCCACTCTTAAAGCCAAGGAAAAAGAGAATTTTAACCAAAATGCAGTTCTGATGATAGGAGAGACAAAACCTCTCAAAAGATAATCATACCATCCCTGTGATATAAGGAGGAAAAAGATGTTGGGAAGGCAATTGGTAAATGTTGACAGTACCATATGTCTGCATTGTGTCACAGAAGCCAGGTCACTTTAGAGATCTTGGATCAGGGGAAATCTCCTCTATTTGTGTAAGAAGATAAAGCATGGCTGGGCTTCCAAATTAGAAAGATGCAGGATATAGGAAATGTTATGGTGACCTCGGTGGTAATTAAACAAGCAGGGAATTGTGAGAGTACAGACCACTAGAAACAAGGCAGGAAGGGCACAGAACGGGTAAAGCAGAAAATGGCAATAGCAGGAAAGCTGGGAGAATGTGAGCACCCCAAACTGGGATTGAGCTCCTTTGGCCTCAGAAAAATGGAGGAATAAATGCTGAAAGAGAAGAGAGTCTGAGAAGCATTTTCTAATAAGCAGAACATAATTTGCTAACACAGGGAAGGATTGGGTGTAAACTTCAGAATGTAAATAAAATTATACCACATGACAGATGGTATAATCCCTTTATTTACCCATTTTGCAAGTTTGTGTGTGTGTGTGTGTGTGTGTGTGTGTGTGTGTGTGTGTGTGTACTTACTATGTGCCAGGTCCTATGCTGCCTCCAGAAAGCACAAATGTAGACCAGACATGATTCTGACATCATAATGCTTATAGTTAAGGGAATTTACAATTACATTATTAAAGGTACTCCAAAAAATGTCTAATCAGGTTACTCTGAGAGAAAATAAGAAGGACAGCTTGTTCATCCTAGAGGTGGAAGTCTTGGAGGGCTTCTGACAGTATGGATTCTGAGCAGAATCCTGATACATTAGTAGGAGGTGGTTAGGTAAAAAGAGCTGGGGAAAGTGTTCTAAATAGAAGAACTGCTTTTATGCAGATCCTGATATAAGAAACAGATCAGTCATCTTTCTATTTTCCCCTCCAGTGACAGAAAATAATTATATTATTCAAGGAGAATAATAGATATGCTCTATTATTATCATAAACTGAGGTCTGAGAAATCCTAAATATTCTACAAAGGTCCTTGTTATGGACTGAATATTTATAATCCCCTCGCACAACTCATATGTTGAAAACCTAACCCCCAGTGGGATAATATTAGGAGGTGGGGCCTTTGGGAGGTAATTACATCATGAGTTGGAGCTCTTGTGATATGATTAGTGCCATTTTAAGAAGAGACATGGGAAAGCTTGTTTGCTTTCTCTGCTTTCTGCCATGTGAGGACTCAGCAAGAAGATGGTCATCTGCAAACCAAGAAGAAAAGCTGCATCAGACACCAAATTGCTAGGACCTTGATCTTGGACTTCTCAGACTCCAGAACTGTAAGAAATACATGTCTTGTTGTTTAAGCTACTCAGTTTATAGCAATTTGTTATAGCATTTTTAACTGAATAAAACAGACTACAGGAAGTCTGTGAACTACCATTGCCTCTGCCAAATGTGTTTGTGTGCAGGGATTTTGGCTGAACAAACATTCTAACACAATTATCATATATGCAAAGGGGTCTATGACACAAAACAGTTCATGAAGAAAATTTAAAATTTCTGCTTTGTGAAAGATATTGCCAAGAGAATGAGAAGTAAAACTGCAGGTTGGGAGATGATAGTTGTAAAAGATATATATGATTTTTTAAAAAAATCTCTTGTTTTCCAGAATATATCAAGAACATTTAAATATAAAGTAATAAAATAAAAACTCAAAAATAAAATAACAAACAACCTAATGAAAAATGGGCCAAAGACCACCATAGACATCTCTCCAAAGAAGGTATACAAATGGCAAATAAGCATATGTAAAGATACTGCATATCTGTGTCATTAGGGAAAGGCAAATTAAGATGACACGACAATGGGACATTGCTACAAACCTATCAAATGACCAAAATCCACAACACTGCCAACAAGAAATGCTGGCAAAAATGTGAAGGAACAGTGACACCCATTCCTTGCTGATGGGAATACAAAATGGTACCACCCACTTTGGAAGAGAGTTTCTTACAAAACTACGCTTACTGTTACCCCTACAACACTGCAATCCCTCTTCTTAGTGTTTACCCAAAGGAGATGAAAGCTTATATCCATATGGAAAACTACACAGCAGTTTTATTCATAATTGCCCAAACTTGGAACCAATCAAGATGTCCTTCAGTAGGTGAATAAACAGTATTGCCCCAGGCAATGAAATATTACTCAGTACACAAAAATAATAAGCTAACAAGCCATGAAAAGACATGGAGAAAACTTAAATGCATATTACTAAGTGAAATAAGTCAATCTGAAAAGTCTACATGCCATATGATTCCAAATATGTGACATTCTGGAAGAGGCAAAACTATGGAGAAAGTAAAAATAGCTGTGGTTGCCAAGAGTTGGAGAAAGAAGGATGCATAGGCAGAGGACAGATAATTTTTAAGGGCAGTCAAAATACTCTGTGTAATACTATAATGCATATCATTAGCATATATTTGTCCAAACTCACTTTGCACAAGAGTGAACTTTAATGTAAACCATAGACTTTGGGTAGTAATGTGTCAATATGGGTTCATCAATTGTAATAAATCTACCACTTGGTGGAGGAGGCTGATAGTGTAGGAAGGCAGAGAGCATATGGGAAGCCTGTACCTTCCTCTTAATTTTACTGTAAACCTAGTACTGCTTTAAAAAAAAAAAGTCTTAAAATGTTTTTTGTGTAGATAGAAAACTTCAACAATGCCAGCTTACTATTTATACCCTTTAAAAACTTTAATTCTACTCTTAGAACAGAGCTTTCTGCAGACTGCCTCCACTCTCCTCCTCTCACTTTCCCAGATTGTACTGTGTCCTTGTGACTAGCTTCTCTGGTGTTTTGTTTTGGAAGGTAGAGAGAGAAAATTGCAAACGTTGCTTTTGTTTGACTTTAACTGCTGCTGTGGTTCATCTCATTTGGACATGAAATGGAGGTAGCACCAATGTGCTCCACTGATGAGTGGCTTGCTTCCATGGAGATCTAGGAATCCTAAGGAGAGGGGCTGCCTGTCCTTACTGAACTCCAAGTAGTGACATCTCAACACCTGCTATGACATGTGTGCCTCCTTGTTTGCTATGCAGTCTACTCTTGGCACTTCATTTCTTCTATCCTCTTTACAGACATGATGGATCCATGAATCATTCCATAGTCTCTGCAAGTTAAGAGTTGGGAAGCTAAGAGTGTGGTACTGATATCTTTCCACATGGTAGTTTCCCCTCCAGACCAACTGACCCAAGTTTCTCTTTCTCCTGTGCAAGGTATGGTACAGAGAATTTATTAAACCTACTACCTAAGCAGACTATGCAATAAGGAGTGAAATTTTAGTCCTCCCTTATTGAAGAAAACCCCAATTTTTTTTTGAAAGAAAGAAAAAGAGAGGAAAGAAAGTGAGAGTGAAAGAAAGAAAAAAAAAGAATGTAAGAGAGAAAGAAAGAGGAAGAGAAAGAGGGAGAGAGAACGAGATTCTTGTTCTATTGCCCAGGCTAGAAT